>KQ962529.1:31069-55255 GCA_001563735.1 Leucoagaricus sp. SymC.cos
CCCACAGATGCATCTGTGGCTGCCACAACGCAGTCATCCAACACAGTAGCCCTGTCGAGCTCTGCGTTCAAAATCCATAGGACGTTGATATCTTCCTCCTTAGAGTCAAACTCAACAATCCGGACATGATCACCAAAGTGATCCAACAAACATCGACCAGGGTGAGCATCCGAGGCATCAGGCTCGAACGTCTCCAAGGTGACCGGAAGAGAATGGTACCAAAGGGTATCAACGACTGCTGACCTGACCTTCTCAATAGAGCGGCCAAGCCTAGTAAAGTGGTACTGATGGGGGTCGGTGCCAGGAAATTGCCTTGTACCCAGCAACTGCTTGGTAGAGTGTGTAGGCAACAAAGTGAGGACCCGGTATGCCGTCCGGGACCTCAACTTCCGAAGGTGCAAATGGATGGGGATGAGACCCGCCAATGCCTCAACGCCACCCGACGGGGAGGTGCAGAAAGCACCCATGATCCAGATTGCAGCACGACGCTGCATCTTGTTAAGAGAAGCAAGATGAGCTTTATGAGGATGAAGCTCATGACACCAGAGACAGAAGCCATACGTAGCAATAGGCACTATGCAGGACCTGTAGAGCAAACGCTTCTGCTTAGGAGACAGACCCCGAAGCGAGTTCCCTAGCATCCCCATAGCACAAACCGTGGAGATAGCTTTGGTAGAATAATACTGGACATGCTCCCAAAAAGTGAGCTGTCTGTCAAAAAAGAATCCCAAGTACTGCCAAAATGGCTTGGGGTGGAGAGGCGTGTCTCCAGTGTATGGGGCATAGCCCAGATCAATAGGCAGGTTATCATCCCCCTTACGACATGAAAAATGAAAGAGTTCAGACTTGCCATGCTCAAGGACAAGCCCAAATGCCACAAACAAATCGAACATAAACCCATAGGCACCACGAAGGCATGTCAGGTTGTCCGCCAGATCCCTGGCCTGAGCGATGAGCGTACCATCATCCACATAAGAGAGAACATCGCACTCCAAGTGCGACGCCCTCAGGTCAAAAATCTTGAGCACTGGCACAAGATAAATAGCAGATAGGACAGGAGAGAGGGCCAACCCTTGCCCAACACCCACATCCGCATCATAAAAGCCAGAGGAGAAGGAATTCCACAGATACCTGGTTTTCCGCCCTACAAGATAAGAAGCAAAGAACCAGCGCACATTCGCTGGAAATCCCTGCCTTGCTAAGATGGCCATGAGCATATCATGGTTCAATGACAGGAAGAACTGAGCAATGTCAAAAGCGACAATGCTCATCTTGAGTCCCCTAGCCCACCCAGCCTTAACCAAGTGAGTAAGGAATAAACCAGCGTCCTTGGTCAACCGCTGCCGAATACTGCCTAGCTGATTAGAGTGAAAGATGCCATACTTGACACCGTCAAACTGAAGATGCCTAGACAGCATCTTCTCAATAAGCTTCCCAAGCGTATTAAGCAGAACAATTAGCCTAAAAGACTTGGGCGTAGAATAGGAGGGTTTACTGGGCTTAGGAATAATCACCGAAACTGACTCCTTAAAATGAGAAGGCCAATACCCGACCATGAGGCAAGCATCAGCCAGTGCGAGGACCTTCCCAATGACGACATCATCAGAGAGAAGCTCCTTCAAATGGACCCACGTAACATGGTCCGGACCAGGCAAGGAACATGAAGAGCATGCAGAGAGCACCTCCCTCGCTTCCAACACTGAAAAAGGGACCCAATCCCGCTCCGCGAGCGGGGATAGCTCCTCCAACACTGTGACGTCACAGGGCCACCCCGAGGCAGCATTGTACGTCTGATCGAGCACCCTCCACAGGTCATCAATATCATGGCAAGACTCCCCCCGATGCAAAATAGCCTCACACAGTGGGAGCTGCCGGGGCTTCACCCAGGCCATAAGATCCCATGGCTGCTGGTTCTCAACAGCAATCTCCTTGATGCGATCATCAAAGAAGCGCCGCTTAGCAAGATGAGATGTCTTGCAAAAAGCCTTCCAGTCACCAGGAGCATGAGACTCCCGATACTTGGTGATAGCAGCGGAGCACTCATCAGTCCACCAAGACTGAGAGTGCCCCGTAATAGTGACCTCCTTCACATGGGCATTCCATGCAGAGGAGAAGACCTCAGCCACCGCCAACACAGCAGCCTTGATCCCATCAGAAGAAGACAGGTCCCCAATGTCCAGGGACCTAAGACCAGTGGCAAGATCAATCAAGAACCCGGACTCCTCCAGGGACTCTCTCAGGATTACCATGTGAGCAACCCTAATGTCAATCTCAGACAAGGGAACGAGAGTGGAGATCGGAACATGATCCGACGGCCCATGTCGATCCAGATCCAATTGAGGAAGATCAGATACAGATATAGACGGTGCTGTGAAGACAAGATTGATCACAGATCCAGCAAGAGTAGGGTTGTGAGAAATATGAGTCAACCCAGGATTAGAAGGCCGGGCCCACTTGAGCCCAACATCAGAAGCCAGCTCCAAGAGGCACTGAGCAACAAGAGGGTGCAACGTGCAGGATGAATCCCACACCTCCGAGTGACAATTAAAGTCACCGCCCATGTAAATAAAGGCAGGCAACTGATCAACATCCCGAGAGAGGAGGTTGATCACCATATGAGCGTCGTCAGAGTAGACATTAAGAAGGTTCACCGTCCCACACGGTGTAAACAACGACAGGACGAGGAGATCGCGATGATCGATGATGTCCCTCCACATGGAGGGACGGAGCATGGCCAAGCGCCAGTGGACATATGCCATGACACATGGGTTCTGTCCATTGGTAGGCGGCCTTACCATATAGAGCCAATCAGGGTGCTTAGGAGCGCCCATGACATCGTCGCCCCCCTCAGAGGTCATCGACACCATTTGTCTTATCGTTCTCCAGGGCGGTTCTTGGAAAAACAATATATCAAAAGTGTCCTTGAGATTCTCAAGTACATAATCGACATGTGCATAGTTCCTATTTACATTCTGCGAGAAAACTCGAACGTCCCCTATCACACCTCCAGCAGACCTAGTGGGGCCCCTAGACATGAGAAACCGAGCGTTGAGAAAATATTGAAAGATAAGCATCAGAACGATGACATACCTCCTGATACTTATGGCAAATCCAGTCCTTGTCAAACCGGTGGTGCCAGAACGGACACTGCCTCGAGTCAGCAGTGTGTGCCTGATGACAATTCAAGCAGCAGGGGGGTGCGGGCATGGCTGGCCAGCGGGAGTAGGCGGGACACCCTGGCGGGCGTTCCCCTTGCAGCAACCCGCAAACGCATGATGTGTGTCACAGTAGCGTGGTTCTGAACACAGAGGACACCGAGGCATCTTCTGGTGGCAAGTTTGAGAGGAGTGCCCCCAGCGCCAGCAACGCTGACACAGGGATGCCCCGGGATTTGCACTAGCCTCCATAACCCTGGAGGTCCAGTGTCCAAACTGGAGGGAATGCCCGACAAGGTTAGCGGCACGAGTGCCCCTCTGGGAATCCCAGACTTTGAAATATGCCGTCGCAATGTCAGACGACTTGGAATTGCGAACCACCCGAGGGGGGCCCACAAGGACGAAGTGATTAGAGAGGTTTGATGCCCCCATAACACCCTTGACCTGGTCTGAGGTGGTCCTAGAACCATCCTGGCGAAGATAAGGAACATCAACGAGCTTAAGGAAGCTCTTCGATGCAGGAAGGTATGCCTCAGAACCGATAGGCAAAAAATGAATGCCCAACCACTGTTGAACGAGGTTGAGCTGCTCCAGAGAAGGGACCTCGGTGAGCTGGATAGACCAGCCGCCGTACGCCACAAGAACAGACTCCGCTTGGAGCCCGACCACCTTATTGTCAGTAAGGTATCTGTTGAGCAGACGGGGCATCTGCTCGAGATTGGGCCTGGCATTGGGGTCATCCAGGACAAAGAGAACCTGCTTCCTGCTAGGACCCTTGGTGGTAGCCTTGGGCTTCTTAGCAGAAGGAACAGGAGCAGAGGGCGTAATAGGGCGCTTAGCACCTGCCACAGCTGCCGGAGCAGGAGCAACAGACGCAGCAGCAGCCATATCAGCCCGGAGAAGAGCTGCAATGGTGGAGGGAGCAAGGTTAGGAAAAGACCTGGCGACATGCACCAAGTTCTCCACAGAACCAGAAGAACCCACAACAGGGGCGGGGGCAGCCCAGGTGGCAGCCATGAAGGACTGGGCACCTGGCTTAGAAGCAGACAGAATGGGAGGCGGGGGACCCTTAGAGAGAACCTGCTTCTCAGCGGCCTTCTTCGCTTTAGCCTTCCTCAGGCCCTGGGGCTTAGGAGGAGATGGGGCAGGAACAGTCCCCAAAGGCTCACCAACTGGTGCATTCTCAGGCAGGCAGTCAGGAGCACTGGGGGGAGGGGGGGCGACATCCATCCGCGCAACCTCAGGGGAGACGATCTCCACAGGAGGGGCAGTAGGCTCGCGCATGGGCATGTCTTCTGATGACGCAGGAGGATGAAACCAAAATGCCACTGTGTCATATACAGTAGCATGCGATGGGTCCGTCGGGTCAGCCAAAAGGCTGCCCCAAGGGTCAATAGAAGCAAGCTCTGCAAACCCAGTAATGGGCAAGCCAAACCTAGGAGGGGGAACAACACCACGCTCGGTCATCCACCTCAGAAAATCCAAGGTGCAATCGAGAGAAACCCATACCGCTTCGAAGTTCGCCTGAGGGTCCTCCAACCCCTCCTCCAGGGTAAGCGGGTATGGCCCCAAAGGGGCACCAGACTGCGGGAGAGCAGCGGGCTGAGAAGAGGACCCCTGGAATGGGTCCTGAAGCGAGGAGAAGAGGGACGCACCCTCAGGAGATGCGGCCCTGGAAGAGGCATGTGAGGAAAGGGGGCTATGGCACTGGCCTTGATGGCGAGCGGCACAGTTGGTCCTGGTGGCCGTCCTAGGTGTACGGCCAGGGTTGAGAAGATAGTCAATGTCGCTCAATCCACCGGGAAGCCCAGTGGATGAGGAAGGAGTCGCAGGAGGGGCATGACCAGAAGACGGGAGCGCACAAAGATGCTCGAGCGACTGATCGCTATGAGAGCCGGTTCCCGCAGGGGGGGGGTCAGACATGTTTGAAAGGTACCATTAATCCAAAAATCAAGAGGGCGGATGGGACTGTGCTGGCAATGAAAGACGATGATGGCGATGTTTGCACTTGTTTGCCGACCAACAAGGTGGAGGTACCGGATCAAGAAGTGATGGCTGGCATTGAAAGCTATCAAGTAATGTGTATGGAAGCGGATAATTTGTTAAAGATGTCAAGGAGACTTGAGGAGTGAAGAGCTGAACAATAAAAGACATAATTTGAATGGAGAAGATGCAATATAGAAACTTCTGCCTGAAGAAAAAGAAATTATTGGCTCAAATACTGATAAAGTGGAAAGACACTTGTTTAAGGAATCTACACCTCTTGTTGAGATCATGACCTGGCTGTCCTATTTTACTATCCAACTATCTATGAATTGATGACCTATAGCTTTAAAATCATGCCTGGGCATTGTTGAAACAAAGAAAATTATTAAGCTTGAATTATAGCCAGGAAACTGAATAATTGAGTGATCCTGAACCTGAAGAGTCAAGCAAAATCAGGTTTGAGTACACAAGCCTTTTGAAGAGGCACCATAAACACAATATCAACAAAATAAAAAAGACTTACTCATGTTCAACTTCATCTCCAGACTAAAACTCCTTATTTCTCGGATCATGATGTACTCATAGTATGTCAGCAGACTGGAAGAGGACAAGAGAAATCATGAGTAGGTTGATTGGATGCATCTTGTCCTAGTGGTAGAAGCATGCAGTGAAAGCCTCTACAAAGATTGTCAGAGCCTTATGAGTGCCCAAAGAGAGTGTATTAGAATGAGAAGGAGGATTGGCTAAGTACAGAAGTTGGCATTAAGCAGTTGCAATTCCAGCCCATAGTAAATAGGAATATAGAGTGCAAATGTCAATAAGATAGGCCACATCCATACCCAACCAACATCACATGGTGTTACTTTCTCCATGACATTTCATCCAAAAGCAGACAAGAGACCAAGAAAACATTTGTATTAGTCCATTGTGTAGATTACAACAAAATTGGGTCCCAACAAATTGTGCTGAGGGTCATAAGTAATGTGTATACAAATTTTTGTCAAAAGATAATGATTATTGAAAGAGTAGTTCTCATTTTACTTTAGATAATGCCAGCCTTGTCCAACTCTTCGAGAATGGACATCGGGAGCATGCGATGGCCACAGTATCTTCGTGTAGCCCAAGCAGCTTGTTGACTGTTAAGTTCTCTTGAGTATGCATTAACAAATCTATAAGATCTTGTTGCAAATCTAATAATAAATAAATGCTGGTGTACAATTTAAGAGAAGGAACTGAGAGCTTACTTTCGAATTGACTGTAAAGGTACTTCAGACAAAGCTTTTAAGGTATTTTTATGTAAATGGTCTTCACGAGATGAGGGGGGGAATAGTCAATAGATCCTTTTGGCAAAGCCCCAGCATTGCTCAATTGGGTTAAGCTTGCAATGGAACTTCGGGAGGAAGATAACTCAGACACCTAGCTCATTGGCTAGTTCCTCAAGCCTTGACTTGACCTGAATAAAGTCAGGCTCATTAAATAGCATGCGACAACAGCAACAATCTGTTGCCCCAGGTGCACAGTTAAACTGGGCCCCTCCACAAGATGCCCTTTTCCCTTGTACATTATATCCTCTTTCTTCCAATATTATAGCCATCCCTTTGAACACCCCTGCACATGGGTGATCATCTGAGAAATAAAGGAACTGAACCTTCCTATTGAAAACAGTATCCTGCATCCAAACTATCTTCTTTCGGACTGATCCATCAGGGTTCCGGAGTGCTTTCCTATCAGATCCAATTTCAGAGACCTCAACTAACCAGTTTGTTCCTGGTTTTGGGGTCCATTTAGGCATATGTTGAGCAGAGAGAGCATCTCCATGTCATTTCAGGTGAATGGTGGCATTATCATAGATGAATACATGTTCATCATGAGGGTAAAGTGTTTTCACAATAGTGACCATATCCTGAAATTGATCCAGAATATCTGTATTTGTGAAATATCCATCATGATTTTTGCCAGGTCTAATGATGTGACGAGCAGACAATGATCCATCATGTGATTCTAACCAGCCATAGTCGGGTGAGATAACATGTGCAACCATGAGGGATGCACCTTCACCCTTTGCATAAGGCTTTGCAGGATCATCTTTATGGTACCAAGCATGACAACGATGATCATTTGCATAAAATATGACCAAGTCATGAAACTAGAGTACCACAGCAGGTGTATCAAAAATAGAAGGATCAGGATCAATGACATCAGGGTCAAAAATGCACATGCGAGATTCAATCTCTTTCCAGAAGGGAATATACACCTCCTTCCAGTAGCATACAGCGTCTTCCCTTTCATGACCATCAGCATATTGTCCCTTAGGAGGGTGTGAAAACTGGAAACTGAGGGCATGAAGATAACATTGGGCAGTGGAAATATGAATGTCATGTGTGATACCATGCTTCTCTTTCACCTCAGGCTGAGAGAGATAGTCCACAAGTTTCTGAGCCGTGATCTGGCTCCCAAGTTCTTGGAGATAGAGGTTGATGTCATTATATAAATCCTCATCAACCAATAAAGATTCATTCCATTCACTATATGGGTTGATTGGAAGAACCTTGCAATCAAGAATATATGTCCGAGCAAGTTTCTGAAGTACACAAGCACAATAGGTGCTGCATCCCAGAGTAATAGCAGCCTGAATTGATGATGGAATCCATTGCTCGAATGTATTGGATGAAGTGGATGTGTAAAGGGACAGGAGGGACCTCATTCCTTCTAGCCTTAATCTCATGAAAGGATCTATCTTTCATGGATGATATCCTCCACCCTTTCCCCTTGACTCTCCTTGAAGATATTTCTGGATGTCCTCAAGAGCAGCTGAAGACTGAAGCACAGTTGGTGCTTCTTGGAGTTTTCCCTCCCTAATCTCATCATCCTGATGATTGTCAGTGGAGCTTCCCAGGAGTGTGTTGCTGAGTGAAGTGATCAGGAAAGGTGAAGGTGTGGGATGTCATGTGCTAAGAATAGATGGAGCATCATGATCAGAGGAGTCATTGGATGTGAATTGTACTGCTGGGAGCTTAAATTCCAGCAATGTAGAGGGTTGAGGGCCAGTAGGGGGTTCTAGGCTAGAGAAACTATCAAATACACCAGTGGTATAAGATGAATTTCCCTCTGAAAATGGGTCTTCATCTGGTAGTGTTGCCACACTCAAGGCTCTAACCTGAGTGACAATATCATCATGGACCAGTTCTTCGGTATGAGATTGTTTCTTTTCCTTATGGGGTGACAAGAGCTCGATGACCCTTTTTGCAGTGTTTTTGAAGTTATTGAGGTGATTTTGCATGTATTGTTTCTGTTGAGGCATTGAAAAGTACTCAGAGGACTGTAAATTACATGTCATGATGCATTGTGACCACAAAATAATGAACTCCTCCCTCATTTCCCCATTTGGTGCCAGAATTTTTCGATTTATTGAAAGTAATACCATATACCTACAAGATGTTGGAGCTGGATTTGGCATAAACTACCTCTATAAGTGTAAACCCATTATTTTATGATATTTTATCCTGTTTTGGCAATGTCACACACGTTGTGTGATGTTGGTTGGGTATGGATGTGGCCTACCTTAACATTAGACAACTGGTTGCAGGTGTCAGCCATGGACTTGAAGCTAGAGCATGGGTTTTCTGAGAGCTGCTTTGTGAGGCCATCCATACTAAGGAGATGAATTATGAGGACAGATGTGAGGAGGTCTATCAAGCATAAACTTAGACAAAGAATAGCATATACATGATCACATCTAGATTTAGTGATGATTGGTTAATCTATGTGCCAGTTTCTATCACCTGCAAATATATACTGATGCCAGCATGGCCAGTCTCTCTCTCCTGTGCCATGACCACCATGGAAAGCCCTTGGGTTATAGAAGTGTGCACACCTAAGTGGTGAGTTCAAGGTTATGGAAGTATGATGGCTCAGTGACAGTTGAGCATATTCCTCAGGTCTTATCCATCAACTATTCAAGTCAAATTTCTAGTGCAATATATGGAATAGTGTGTATAATGTGTGTTATTATGATCTAGGACTCAATAGTGTTAACACAGATATACTTATCCAGGAGATGGAGATCCACTGCAATGAGGTGAGTCTAGCTGGGTAATTGAATCTTAAGGTCCTTTTTAATAATTGGATTTAAGTTATCACAGTTGGCTTTAATGGCTCAATCATTGATCCCCTGACATGAAACATCCCTATGTCAACCTACTTCCTGATGTCTCCTTATATTCTCCCTCTGAACTCTACTCTATTTCTGGGCTCACCACAAATAAGAATCAATAGACCTTCCTCTTTGTAAAGCTGGGCTTTATGGTGAGTTGATCTTACTTTGCTTAGACTACAAATAGTTCAGACCTATTAGTATTAGGAGACTATATAGTACAAGCAGTGTAAGATCAGTTGCTTATAAAGCAACTGATGTGAGTATATATACTTTTTATGATTACATAACAATAATGGCATGTTTATACAATAATGATAAACATATAGATATAATTATAGTAAGGGTGCAGCCTTTACATATCCCCCATTCAGACCAAATCATTGGTCTCACAAAGAATACAATGAATATAGAGTTGAATGGCCAAGTGAACATTTATCACTTGGCCAGGTAATTCTTGGGTATTAAGTAGTTACTAAGTTAAAGTAGCTACTCAATAACAATGGATTGAGTGGCTAGTAGTGATACTAGCAGTAGTGCATATGATGACAGATTGGACTTATAGTCCAGATTGATGGCTATATTGTGAAACACAGCACTAATGGTGTTAATAGGCTTGACTGAAATAAAGGGGTGAACAGCAGAATGATGATTTATTATTCTGTCTAAGGTATGGGTAACGACATATATACAGTAGTGATACTGTACTTATTATATAATGCTTTTTTATATGGGGAGATCTTAGTTCCCCACTCTAGGAGTAGAATTTGTTGACTGATCATCATCAGTCAATGATGATTTGGACATTAGTGGAGAGGGCAAGCCAGTAGGCAATGCTAGCAAGTCCTCAGTATTGGTTGGTGGTGGGTCAACTATCATTTCAGTTGACCCTTGTTTATATAGTGGTGATGAAGGCACAGATGAGCTCAACCCAGACATAGTGGAGGTAGCAGAAGACGAGGATTGGGGCATGGTGGTCAATGCTGCTACCTCAGAGAGTTGAGGTCATTTAGGAGGGACTGGGTAGAAGTCCCTCAGATTCTGTACATCTCAGAAGTCATAAACCAATGAGGCATACATCTGTCTTCTAAGCAAAAATAAATGAATCAGTTCACCTACTCTGAGCCAGTAGGGTTAATCAATGAATATTACTCCATGATCCATAAACTTTCTATTCTCTAGGGAGTAAAGATGAATGAGGTCTTAGTCAGAAAATAGAAGCTATCTATCCCAACTGGGCATGGCAGGAGAAACTCCATTGTGATGTAGGTAGCTAAGTCACCTGTTATCCAATTCATCAAACATGGATTGATGAATTGGGTCATCAGAATATATATCATTGAGATATCAAATCCCAAACATATATGCATGGTTGATCTCAACTGGATTGATGCCATTGTGAATGAACACCTCAGCTACCATGTATAAGGGCCATGCCCTTACTATAATTATATCTATGTGTTTATCATTATTGTATGAACATGCCATCATTGTTATGTAATCATAAAAAGTATATATACTCACATCAGTTGCTTATAAAGTAACTGATCTTACACTGCTTGTACTACATAGTCTCCCAATACCAACAGGTCTGAACCATTTGTAGTCTGAGCAAAGTAAGATCAAACCACTGTAAAGCCCAGCTTTACATTTTTTTAGTTCTTCTGAACTATGAGACTATGTATACATGCAGTAAAACCCCCACATCACATTATATATAAAAAAGAAGCATCATTGATGGCATGGCTTCTCAGAAGTCAAAGAGTGCTAACCAGCCATCAGCTGGCCCAAGCACACATCAACAGTCAATTCTCCCTGAGAGGGATCAATGAGTCAAAAATCCAGCTGCTGATAAGCCCCAATCTGGAGATCAGGCCATTGAGGGCAAGAAATCTGACCATGAAGATGGACAGGCAAATATTGCTGGTCCATCGATCCCATATGAGTTGAGAGACAATGTTTCTCAACCATTGGAGCAGGCTATAGAGATCAGTAGGTTCACAATTGCATTTGCTGAGACAATGACTCTCTTGGAGTATTCAGCTGTACTAGCCAATAGGCAGTACAGCCTAAATGAGTGAATAGATTTCGTATTCACCAGACATAAGCTCTTTGCTAATAGGAGAGGGGATTTGGTATCATATTCTGAAGAACTCACTGCTGAGATCTGCAGAGAGACTATGAAGACTGGAGGTAGAATGAACCAGTCTATATACAAATTCACAGTAATTTGTAACCTTCAGAAACTAATCAGGTCATACTTTAATGTACAAGAAGTCTATGTCTCTGAATTGTAACTGCTTACACCTATGAATGAGGTGTACCATAGGATGCCTACTCACAGATTCCATGAGTATGTGCTGACTGTGCAGAAAGTTTGGTTTTTACCAAACTGCAAGCTGCAAGGGGACTCAGGAGCCCTTGAATCAATATTTGAGGATGACCTACCAACTGAGGACCAAGGTAGCAATCACACAGAAGATACTCCACATACTTAAGTATCCACTATTGAACTCTCAAATTCAACAGCCAAAGAAGAGGCATTTGATGGGAAAGTATTGAAAGAGCTCTTCCAAGGGTGTTCAGAAGATAAATCCTCTGAACAATATCATGACTGACTACTTGCTCAGAAATGAATACTTGCTATCATCAATGACACTCTCACATCTTATGACAGCAAGACTGACCAACCATCTAATCCCCCTACTCCTACCAATAATCCCCCACAGAGTACTACTAAGCACTCTGCTAGATTCACCCTTAAAGACACTGACAACTCAGATGAAGACTCACACAAGGAAAATGATCAACCTTGCATAATCCCCCCAATGTCCCTTAACCCATACATCAACATAGCTTGTTGTCATGAGTACAGACATGAGTTCGATGACAGAGTGGGTTATCAATGCATGTGTAATGAGGATATACACATGAAAGGAAGCTTATCAATCCCTGACCAAGAGATTAAATTTGATGGTACTAAGCCATATCAGCAGACTGGGTATGATTCTGAGTCTGCTCAGACCACTGACTTGAAAGGCAAGACACCTATATGCAGGTCAGCAACACCAGCATAGCAATCACTAGTGGACAGACTTCCACCAGTCACACCTGCAAAAAGTTGAGCAAAATCTGATCTGCTTATATTTATCCCTGTCAATCCTAATCTGAGTAGGAAGAAACAGGGATATTCCCTCATTAGTGAACCACCTGCTCAAGTGGCTTCACCTGGGGTAGCTGACATGATCAAGGTGCATAACTCCTTGATGCATAAATGACTTTGTTCAATTGTGTGAGAGTATCTCTCATAACTTTTTGATTTTCTGACAGACTTCAAGCTGTCAAACAACAAACTCCCAAGCAACAAGGCTATTGAGCCTTATAAAGGGAGTTTTAAATTCAATGATCTGGAGAACTTTGTCTCTGTGATCTGTGTAGACATAGCCTTGAAAGGCATAGAAGGTCCAGGCCAAGGCAGGGACCACCTCCAATTATTGACGTTGTCCTATCACTTAGCTGGTGAAGCTAAGATGATGTTCACACAACACATCATCAATGTCAATTGAATGAAGCTCAATTGGACTTTTAAAGAAGTAGTCTGTGCTCTGTATGACTGCTTTGTATTACCCACCATACTGTATAATGCTCATGAGGGACTAAAACAAGTCTGATATGACTCTCATGTAGGCATACAAGAGTACTATGATGCCATAATGGACAGTGCACAGTGTATGACTGTGCACCCTGATGATTATATATTGATCAAGGAATACCTGATGACATGCATACTGATTTACTTTTCAACCATGGGTTGATCCCTGAGGTCAACTTGTTGGAAGACTTCATGTCATATGCAGTATTCTATGAGAATAGGTGGAAAACTGCAACATTTTATCAGAGAGTGCTGACTATAGATAAGCGATCTGTCAAGCTGCTAATGAAGAATGCTCAACTATTTTTACCCAGAGGAAATGACAAAAAGCCTTCAGCTTTTGTCTTTCAAAACATAGCTAATGGGAGAAACAAAATCTCCTCAAGAGAGATTCATTTCTCTAGACTCTCCAATGTACAGTTTGAAGGTAACAATAATAAGAAACCATCAGGTCCCTTCAGGTCAAAGAATAATTCAAGACCTGTAAGTGGGAACAAGCTACCAGATAGAACTGGTGGAAACACATCTAGGCCCACAGTCAGATGCTACATCTGTGATGGCAACCACTTTGTGAATGTATGCCCAACAAAGAAAACCTCTTATGTCTAAGCAGCACATACCAAGGTTCCAGACTCACTGGAACCACAAGAAGAACATGAGGCAGCTTCTAACATTGGAGAAGAATCTTCTCAGATTGGGGAAGCTGACCACATGAGTAAAGCTTCTGTTTCTGAATGAAGTGATGACTTGGTTGAGATAGAGGTCATTGAGTCAGATTACAGGTCTGATCTAGATGATTGGGACTTCCTAGCAGTCCTCAATGACACACCAATCATTGAGGTGATGTCTGACTATGGGTCAGACATAGAAGTCATAGAAATTTCGGATAACGAGGAAGAAGTTGGGAATGATCCAACTACTAAAATAGATGTTGACAACAATGATAGCATTGACAATGGTACTCTGGATGAACAATTCAACGAGAGTGAATTGATAAAAGTGCTGACAGAGGCACCTGAAGGTAATACAGGTGCAGTTAGAATACATCACATAGCTTTGCAGAAGAATAAGAATAAAATTCTTCATCCACAATTGCCCATAAAAGAGAAGCAATGTCTTGCTTCTTGGGTTTCAGTCAATGGCTTAGATGCATTGACACTATGGGACTCAGGAAGTATGATGTCCAGAATGTCACCAGCATTTGCACAACTGGCAAATGTAAAAGTGAATGAGCTCATTGATCAACACACCCTCCAACTGGGAACAGTTGGAAGCCACTTCTTTGTAAAATATGGAGCAAGATGTGACCTAAACATATGAGGTAACTCATATCATACATACTTAGACATAGCAAATTTTGATTGCTATGACATGATCTTAGGTGCACTCTTCATGTGAAAGCACAAGGTGATGCTGGACTTTGAGCAGGACTGTGTCATCATAGATGGTACACTAATCTCAGCCCAGAATATAGTGGGTGACAATGACCCATGTATCTATCATCATCAAATAACTGATAAGCATTTGAACTGACAGTCCAAACAGTCAGAAAATAAGAAACATGCTAACATTTCTATCAAGGATATTCCTGATAAGGACAATAATAGACCTGAGACAAGCAACTTGCCTTGGAGTAGTCCTCATATCTTAGAAAATGCTGAAGCAAGTACTTCAGTATTGGAATTTGAGGAAAAGATGCCTTCTTTTCCCAGTGCTAAGGCCACCATTGCATCTTCATCAAGAGAGAAAGAACCACAGCTGACATCAATCTTTCCACATTGACTTAGATGAAAGGTCAATAATCCACTAGTTATATTTGGAATGCATGACTACTACTATGACCCTAGGATGCCTGACAAGTGGAACACTGTCATGGCTAGCCAGGGTCTTATGCAGGACATTGCTGACTGATTTCCCATGCAGACTCACTTTAAGCCCTCAAGTAAGGATGATATCATGGAAATGATGGAGTTCACCCAAGAGCAATACTCTGAGCAAGCTACATAGGACTACATCTGTAGTATAACAGATGTTAAGCCTCAAATTGAGAATAATATATTATCATTCTCAGATTCTGAAGTGAATCTGGAGGGGGAGGACCTAAAGGGTAATTCTTCTGATAAATACCTGGAGAAGCCTCCAGACAAATGTCCAAAAGAACCACCAACTTGGTCTCTAGATAGGAATGGAGGCCTGATGAGGGATGATTTACCTCAGCTTTGGTGTAAATAGTTGATGGAATTCTCTGACATGATGCAGGGAACTCCTGATTGATTACCACTATTTTGAGAAGTCAATCACAAAATTCACCTGATTGACAAAACTAAGTGGTATACTTATCATTTACCATATTGTTCTCATTTGCTACAAGATGAGTTTCATGCCAAACTCAACCAATACATGAATGCTGGATGGTGGGAGCCACAATCTGTATCACAGGCTGCTCCCCTGATGTGCATCTTTAAGAAAGATGGATGCCTTTGAACAGTAACTGAAGACATACACAAGACAGCATTTGTGACTATATTGGGAACATATATTAGTAATATCATGCAGCAAGGAGATTGTAATGCTCCAGCTATATTTCAATGTCTAATGACTGTCATATTCTGAGATGCTATTGGAATACATGTTCATGTATACCTAGATGATATCTTTATCTATTCAGATATGATCAAAGAACATGAGAAGCATCTGTGTCTTGTATTTGAGTGTCTTCATAAGAACAAGCTCTACATGAAAGAATCAAAAGTCAAACTTTACACTGATAAGATTGACTGTCTTGGTCACATCATTGATGACCAAGATATTTACCCAGATAACAACAAGCTCAAACACATCCATAGTTGGAGAAATTCTTACAACTACAATGATGTCCAAAAGTTTGTTAGACTTGTGAATTACATGTCCAACTTCCTAGCTGATATAACAGCATATACCAGACCATTGATGTCCATCACACAGAATGGGACACCCTTCTACTGGCATCCCTTACATCAAAAATATTTTGACATAATTAAATGAATCTGTGAAAAGACACCAGTAGTTTATCCTATTAACCCCAAATTGGGAGAACTGATATGGGTAATTTGTGATGCCTCCAAGACTGGCATTGGAGCCATGTATGGTCAAGGCCCCAGCTGGGTAGATTGTAGACCAGCTGGGTTCATGTCAAAGAAATTTTCAGCTGCACAGCAGAATTGTGCCATGTATGAGCTCAAGACTCTAGCTATACTAGAGGCTCTCCTTAAGTGGGAAGATAAGCTAGTGGGATACCGATTCCATGTTATCACAGACCACAAAGCTCTTGAGTTTTTCAAAACTCAAGCTAATTTATTGAGCAGACAATGATGTTGGCTTGACTACTTATTGAGATTTGATTTTGATATCACCTATATACAAGATGAGCAAAACAAAGTGGCTGATTGCCTGTCTTGATACTACAAAAGTGATGTACCTGGAGAGGTACATCATCCTAGTGAATATATGCAAGCAGACTATAGGATTGACCCTGATAGGGATGACTTGCCTATAGATTGCTGATTGGAAATCAAATTGCAATTCAAAGACTAAGTAGCTGCTGTGATTGACATAACTCAGCATCAAAGTTTATGCCTCCAAGAGAAGTGTAAGCAGTAGGAACTGGAAGCAGCAGAGCTTGAGGAGTATGCTGCAAAGCGAATGGTTAATGTTGATGGGGAAAACATTAACAAGAAATATAGGAAACCCAGAACCAAAGTGTAAACCCTTGGTTCATCATTGGGAATGTCAACCTCTACTAAGACTTTTTCAGTAAACATAGATAATTTTACTAACAAAATTATTGCTGGATACAAAGATGACATGCTTATGTGCATCATCAAAGAAGGACCAGAAAAGTATAACAACTTTTCTATTGATGATCAAGGAATAATCCTGAGAAAAACTTCTCAGGACACAGAAGTCGTCTGTATCCCTAATGACAGACAACTCATCACTGCAGTTATATTGAAGGTCCATAATGTAGTTGGGCACTTCAGAGAGCAAAGAACTGCCAAGTATGTTAGATAGTTCTATTAGTGGCTGTCTTTAGTTAAAGACTGCCATAACTACTGCAAAACATGCTTGACTTGTGCCTGCACTAAAACCTCCACAACAAAACTGAGTGGACAACTCCACTTGCTGCCAATCCTGACTTGACCATGGGATGGAATTGGAATAGACTTTGTGGGTCCTTTTCCTGAGTCCAAAGGTTATAATTATCTTTGGGTAGTCTTGTGCCAAATAACAAGCATGGTGTACCTAATACCAGTGCACACCAATATGACAGCTAGTGGGCTGTCATACATCTACATTTGTGACATTGTACATCTGCATAGTCTACCAAGCTTGATAGTAAGCAATCGAGACTTGAAGTTCACATCCATGTGGTGAAAGGAACTCCACAGGCTATTAGGTGCTAATCTATTAATGTCCACATCATTCCATCCACAAACAGATGGCCAAATGGAATATATGAACTAAAATATTGGATAAATATTTTGAGCTACAGTACAGTATGACCAGAAAAACTGGGTCAACAAAGCCTCTCTAGTCGAGTTTGCTATCAACTTAAGTATTTCTGCAAGTACCAAATTCACTCCTTTCAAGTTGAACTATGGGTACCTGCCATCAATGATCTGAGATTCTCAGGTGGCAGATACTGTCCATCGAGGAGTGAAGGCATTCACTGAGGCAGCATTGCTAAACATAGCAGCAGTACATGATACCATCATTGAGATGTGAGTTTTCCAAACTCACCAAGCAAACAAATGCTGAGGTGCTGAACCTGACATTAGACCAGGTAGCCTGGTCTTCTTGTCTATGAAAAACCTTAATATGCCCAAAGACAGAGCTAGAAAACTCTGCCCAAAGTTTATTGGGCCATATAAGGTTATAGAGAGTAACTCAGAGACATCTAACTACAAGTTGGACTTACCCCAAGCCTTGATAAACTGAAGAATACATCCAGTTTTCCATGTCAGCCTACTCAGACCATTCCATGAGTCTGACAATACATCATTTCCAGACTGAACTTGGCCAGAGCCATATGACTTTGGTCTGGATGACAAACATGAATAGTTCATCAACAAAATTATTGGCCATCACTATCTTGACAATGGCTAACTTGAATTTGAGATTCAATGGAGCCTCAGCAATACTACTTGGGAACTTGCTGGCAATTGTGCAGACCTCTCTCAGCTCTAGATTGATATTTGGAGCTACATGGTGTGCAGGACATCTGTTTCTTGAGATAGCATAGTCATCCTTCCAAAAAAGGATGATGAGGATCTAATCTATAAAATTTCTAAAAATGGAATTGATCCTGAGCAGCCTCATATATGGAAATGGGTTGATAATTTCCATCCTGTTTTTTCCTCCCTCTTCTCCACCACCATGTCACACCAAGATGCATCAAAAGACAACTCAAGCACCCAGCAGCTTCCTCTGACCTTGCTGAGCAGCCCAGGCAGCTCAGCACTACCACTAACCTACCCTGTAGGACCCACTTTGGGTCCTAGTAGGAGGCAGGAAATGGACACCACTCTTGACCTCCCTGGGATAACCTAGCCTCAACCCCAACCTCAAAATTTTGACCCATGCAATCAATGTCACACACTTTTATCTTCTCTGATGGCACCAACAACAACAATGATGACAGGTGCACCACCTGCATGGCCTGGGCCCTCTTCTCCTGGCTTCAGCTGGCCTACACCATATAGCCTCTACATATGGCACTCATAGACACCTTACCAAATGCCAGGACTGCTGCCAGCATTCTTCCACCCCTTCTTGGTGCTGTACCCTCTACCTCTGTTGAGCAACCCCATTGCTCAACAACCCACAATGTCATAGCCTTCCTCATTGAGGAGTAAAGGTAAATGACATGCCACTGAGCAGGACATCTTGTAGGAGCAGCATGACAAGCAACACTCTCATCTAGCAGCTTAATTATGCAAGGTGGGTCTAAGTGACCACTTCATTGACTCAGTCAACCCATATGATGAGTCAACTGCCCAGATCCTCAACAAACTCATTGAGATTATCCATCACTGTGATTCCCAAATTGCAAGTATGAATAGTCATATCTGGCAGTTGAATGACATGGTCAACCTTCTTTGGACATTGTCAGCAATAACAGCCCCAGCCACTACTATGGGCAGAACTCATGAAGAGTCCAGCTCAAAGTTATCTTCCACCACAAAGTCCTCTTTAAAAAAGAGGACTCACTCTGATACCACAACACTGGCATAGATTTCACCTGTGCTCTTAGCCTCTTTACCCCCAGTGAGCTTGTTAAGACCTAAAGCTCACATTCCTTCCTCATCACAGGCCAGCTCATCTAGAGCTTCTTCTTGGCCCACACCTTCCATATCAAGTACATCTAACACTCAACCACTATTATCTTACATAGACTCCTCAGTCCTGCTTGGGGAGCCTCAGCACAGAAGGCAGAGGCATATCAACACTCCAGCCCCTGAGCCATTCTCATCCAGTGACATCCATATAGATGAACCCAACACCCAGGCAAATGTTCTGTTGCCTGGCATGCAGCTTTTGGGACCAGGTATCCCTGGTCTCATGTCTGACTCCTGCACTTATAGTCAGGAGTTAATGTGAGTGGAGTAGACTTTGCCTGCTCCTAATGATCTAGGGATACCTCTGGATCATATACCTGTAGGCCTATGGCCTACAACATCAGCTGACCCTATCCTATGCTACAACTTCAACTCTGAGGAGGAGGATATAGAATACTACAAGGCAAGAAAGGGTAGCAAGGCTGGGAAGCTGCCTTCCTGACTGTCTATTACTCCTCTACTGTGAGACCATGTCTGGCTAGACATGACACCTGGACATAATGGACATATCTCCAATATCTTTGGGCTCTGGAGAGACCTAGCTAATGGCCAGGTCTCTCATGCATGCAACAATCATATAGATGGGATGCTGTCACCACATCTCTATTGGAGTCCCCATACAAACAACATGTACACAGGAGAATTGGCCATTATGGCATCTCAAAAAGAGATGCACAGTTATGAATACTTCAAGGTAGACTGAAAGAAGAATCTGGTTTACAAACACACAGTTTGTGGACTCCCCACAAACACTAGTGAGCTAGACAAACTGTTAAAGTTTGTCTACAACATCAATGGACCTATACATGCTTACGCTGAAGAGTTCATCTTAATTTGTGAGCTATACATCATAGCTCAAAGGCTGGACAGAGAAAATCTGGAAAATGTTATGATTTATCTCTGTTACTAGATGAACTTCAACCTGGAGAACTACCTGGCTGGAACTACCACCCTCATCCAGGATATCCTAGATGCTCAACCAGCCTATGATCTTGATTTGGCTTAAGTATCTAATATGACCAACCAAACTGAGGGAATGGGACTGAGGTAGCCAGTCAATGCTGGCCTCTTCAATAGTGACCAGCTTGGTTGCTTCATGGTCTCCCACAAGAACTCTAGAATAGGCAATCCCACCTATGGTATTGCTTTTGACTTTCAATATGCAGTAGACTATCAATCCATCCATAGGTATACTCTGTGTTGCTTCCATGCACCAGAGGAACCTGGCCATGACAAGTCAGACAAGAAGTAAAGTACTCTCATTCACTTCACCTGTCTTGTGGCAACCTTGATGAGTACTCCTAGATTATATCAGGAGTACATCAACTTATGGAACCAGAGCAACAGTTTGTTGCTCAAATGGGCTCTGTTTGTTACTATAGGTGCCTAGTCCTTCAACCAGGAGCCTCAGCCAACCTTACCCTTAACATGGTAGCCAAGATATTCATTCACAATGGCATTGATCCAGCTGAGATTGACCATGCATATATGTTTGGAATTCAATATCTCAACGATACATATTCTGATGACCCAATTCATCAATCCATGTTTGATGAATTGGACAACAGGCAATTTAGTTACCTACATCATAATGGAGTTCCCCCCACCATGCCTGGTCAGGGTGAATGGCTCCTACCTTCTAACTGAGACCTCATTCATCTCTACTCCCTAGAGAATAGAGAGTTTATGGATCATGGAGTAATACCCATCAATCAACCCTACTGGCTCAGAGTAGGTGAACTGATTCATCTGTTTTTGCTAAGAAGATGGATGTATACCTCATTGGTTCATGACTTCTGGGATGTGCAGAACCTTAGGGACTTTCACCTAGTCCCTCCTGAATGCCTTCAACTCTCTGAGGTAGTGGCATCAGCCTCCATGCCCCACTCCTCATCTGCTACAACTGCCACTATGTCTGAGTTGAGCTCATCTGTATCTTCATTGCCACCACACAAACAAGGGTCAACTGAAATGATAGTTGACCTGCTACCAGCCAATATCGAGGACTTGCCAGCATCACCTGCTGGCTTGTTCTCACTATTAACTTCTAAATCATCATTGACTGATGATGATCAGTCCACAAATTCTACTCCTAGAGCAGGGAACCAAGATCTCCCCACATAAAAAAGCATTATACAATGAGTACAGTATCACTACTGTACATACATTGTCACCCATACCTTAGGCAGAATGATAAATCATCATTCTGCTGTTCACCCCTTTATTTTGGTCAAGACTATTGACACCTTCATCACTGTGTTTCACAATATGGCCATCAACCTAGACTATAAGTCCAATCCATCATCATATGCACTACTGCTAGTATCACTACTAGCCACTCAATCCATTACTATTGAGTAGTCACTTTAACTTAGTAACTACTTGATACCCAAGAATTACCTGGCCAAGTGATAAATGTTCACTTGGCCACTCAACTCTATATTCATTGTATTCTTTGTGAAACTGATGATTCAGTCTGAACAGGGGGTATATAAGGGCTGTGCTCTTACTATAATTATATCTATGTGTTTATCATTATTGTATGAACATGCCATTATTGTTATGTAATCATAAAAAGTATATATACTCACATCAGTTGCTTTATAAGCAACTGATCTTACACTGCTTGTACTATATAGTCTCCCAATACCAATGGGTCTGAACTATTTATAGTCTAAGCAAAGTAAGATCAAACCACTGTAAAGCCCAGCTTTACACCATATCAAGTATAAGGTTGGCTGAGACTTCTGGTTGAAGGACCAGGTGCCTATAGTAACAAATAGGGCCTGTTTGAGCAACAAACTGTTGCCCAGAGTGCCTCTGGTTCCATAAGTCAATGTATTTCTGATATAATCTGGGAGTACTCATCAAAGCTGCTGCAAGACAGGTGAAGTGAATGAGAGTACTTCACTTTTTGTCTGACTTGTTGCAGCCAGGTTCCTCTGGTGCATGGAAGTGACACAGAGTATACCTGTGGATGAATCAACAGTCTACTGCATATCAAAAGTTGAAAGTAACACTATAGGTGGGGTTACCCATCCCAGAGTTCTTGTGTGAAACTATGAAGTGACCAAGTTGGTTGCTATTGAAGAGGCCAGTATCAACTGGCTGTCTCAATCCCATTCCCTCAGTTTGGTTAGTCATATTAGATACTCAAGCCAAATCAAGGTCACAGGCTGGTCAAGCATCCAGGATATCCTGGATGAGGGTGATGGTTCCAACTGGGTGGTTTTCCAGGTTGAAGTTCATCTGGTAACAGAGATAAATTATAATGTTCTCCAGATTTTCTCTATCCAGCCTTTGAGCTATGATGTATAGCTCACAAATTAAGATAAACCCTTCAGTATGAGTGCATATGGGTCTATTAACATTGTAGACAAACTTTAACAGTTTGTCTAGCCCACTAGTGTTTGTGAGAAGCCCACAAACTATATGTTTGTAAACTGGATTCTTTTTCTGGTCTACCTTGTAGTATTCATGACCATGCATCTCTTTTCAGGATGCCACAATGGCCAATTCTCCTGCATACACATTGTTCATATAGGGACTCCAATAAAGATGTAGTGACAGTATCCTGCCTATATAGTTATTGCATACATGAGAGACCTGCCCATTAGCTAGGTCTCTCCAGAGCCTGGAGATGTCAGGAATATGTCCATTACATTCAGGTGTCATGTCTAGCTAGATGTGGCCTCACAGTAGAAGAGTAATAGGCAGTCAGGAAGACAGCTTTCTAGCCTTGCTACCTTTTCTTGCCTTATAGTGTTCTATATCCTCCTCCTCCTCCTCAGAATTGTAGAATGGAATAGGGTCAGCTGACGTTGTAGGCCATGGGCCTATAAGTGTATGATCCAGAGGTATTTCTAGATCATTAGGAGTGGGTAATGTCTACTCCACTCATATTAACTCCTGACTATAATTGCAGGAGTCAGATGTGAGACCAGGGATATCTGGTCTTGAAGGCTGTATGCTAGGCAAAAGGATATTTGCCTGGGTGTCAGGTTCATCTATGTGTAACCCTTTCTTTCCCATGTACCACCACCTTTGCTCTGGGGTGCATTCTTTCTCATGGTCTTGCTGCCCCCTTGGGGTCATTCACAGACTGTACTATCCATTGCTTTAGGGTTTGCAATGTCTGTTCTTTACCAGCATCGCAGCTGGGGTGCTTGTGACAGCCACCTGCTCTTTCAGTGTTGAGTTCAAGTTTACTCCTTCACCGCCTGTTTCTCTCATGGAGGGGGCAGTTTCTGCCTCTTCTGCCTTCTCTCTCCTGCTCCCTTCTGCTTCGGCAGTTGGTTCAAGCCTCTTCCACTGGCCTGAGCACACCAGTGTGATGCTTGGGCTGTGTGCATCTTCTGGCCACATTTGTGACCCCTGTTCCACAGTTCAGCTGAATAAGCTGCCACTATTTTGGTCAAGTGCTCTTTTGCACTTGGCTCATCCTTCCTTTTTCAGGCCGGCTACCCCACTGTGCCTGCCTCTTCCAGTGTCAGTGCTTTATCAGCATTTCTTTCAGCATTGAGTTGAGCTCACTCCTCCACCCTCTTTTCTCTTCCCTGCAGAGTTGTAGCATGGCTCCTCTGCTCTTTCACTGGTCATTATGGAAACCCCATAACAGTTGCCTTTAATGGCACCAGCACTTTTTTTTGAGGGAGTCCTATGCCCTCTCACTGCTGGCTGCTATGCAGCTGGTGCCCAATTATCACCGTGTGCCTAGTGCATGCTATCCCGATACCATCAGGTTGAACCCTGTCAGATCAAACTCTTATCTAGTACCTCCATTCAGTCAGTGGCTGGAGGGTGGGAAGTGTTGAAGCTGGGCTCTGACAGATGGTCTCTCTGGTAGCTAAGGCCAATAGATGC
>KQ962529.1:55352-68210 GCA_001563735.1 Leucoagaricus sp. SymC.cos
AGGTTCATCTATGTGGATGTCATTGGACAAGAATGGCTTGGGAGCTGGAGTGTCAATATGCCTCTACTTTTTGTGTTGAGACTCTCCAAGTGGGACTGAGGAGTCCACATAAGATAATAGTAGTTAAGTGTTGATAGTACTCAATGTGGAAGGTGTGAGCTGAGTTGGGGCTCTAGATGAGCCAGCCTGTGAAGAAGAAGGAATGCAAGCTTTAGACCTCAACAAGCTTTCTAGGGGTAAAGAAGTTGGAGGCACAGGTGAGATCTGCACCAATAACATAGTATTAGAGTGAGTCCTCTTTTTAGAGAAGGACTTCATGGTAGAAGATGATTTTGAGCTGAACTCTTCATAAGTCCTGCCTGTAGTAGTGGCTGGGGCTGTCATTGCTGAAGATGCCTAAAGGAGGTCAACCATGTTGTTCAACTGCCAGATGTGATTATCTATGCTTGCAATTTGTGAATCATAGTGATAAATAATCTCAACAAGTTCATCAAGGATCTGAGTAGTTGACTTGTCATACAGGTTGACTAAGTCAATGAGGTAGTCATTTAGACCCACCTCATGCAATTGAGCTGCTAGATGAGAGTGTTGCTTATTGTGCTGCTCCTACAGGATGTCCTGCTCAGTAGCATATTATTTATTTTTACTTCTCAATGAGGAAGGCTGCAACATTGTGAGTTGTTGAGCAATTGACTTGCTCAACAGTGGTGGAGGGTACAGCACTGAGAAGGGGTGAAAGAACATTGGCAGCAGTCCTGGCATTTAGTAAGGTGCCTGTGGATGCTATATATAGAGATCATATAGTGTAGGCTGGCTAAAGCCAGGAGAAGAGGGCTCAGGCCACACAGGTGGTGTGCCTGTCATTGTTGTTATTATTAGTGCTATCAGAAAAGATAAGAGAGCATAATGTGGATCACACAGGTCAAAATTTTAAGGTTGGGGCTGACTTTGAGGTACTCTAGAGAGGTTGAGAGTAGTGTCTATCTCCTGTCCTCCACTAGGACCTAAGACAGGTTCTACAGGGTAGGTTGTCAGTGGTGCTGAGCTGCCTGGGCTGCTAGTTGCTTGAGTTGTCTTTTGATGTATCTTGGTATGACATAGTGGTGGAGGAGAGAGAGGAAAAAATGGGATAGAAATTATCAACCTATTTTCATATATGAGGCTGCTCAGGGTTGACTCTATTTTTAGAAAATTTATAGATTAGATCCCTGTCATCCTTTTTTGGAAGGACAACTATGCCATCTCAAGAAATAGACATTCTATATACCATATAGCTCCAGATATTGATCTAGAGCTAAGAGGTCTATGCAATTGCCAGCAGATTCCCAAGTGGTATCACCAAGGCTCCATTGAACCTCAAATTCAAGCTGGCTATCATCAAGATAGCAATGGCCAATAATTTTATTGATAAACCATTTGTATTTGTCATCTAGACTGAAATCATATAGCTCTGGACAAGTTCAGTCTGGAAATGATATGTTGTCAGACTCATTGAATGGTCTGAGTAGACTAACATGGAAAACTGAGTGTATTCCACAGTTTACCAAAGCTTGGGATAAGCCCAGCTTATAGTTGGACATATCCAGATAACTCTCCATAACCTTATATGGTCCAATAAACTTTGGGCAGAGCTTTCTAGCTCTGTCTTTGGGCATATTAAGATTTTTTGTAGACAAGAAGACCAGGCTCCCTGGTCTGATGTCAGGTTTGGCACCTCAGTGCTTGTTTGCTTAGTGAGTTTGGAAAACTCACACTTTGATTGTTGCATCATATGCTGCTACTATATTTAGCAGCATTGCTTTAGTGAATGCCTTCACTTTTCAGTGGACAGTATCTGCCATCTGAGTATCTCAGATCATTGATGGCAGATACCTATAATTTAGCTTGAAAGGAGAAAATTTAGTGCTCATAGAAATACTCAAGTTGATGGCAAACTTGACTAAAGAGGCCTTGGTAACCCAGTTTTTCTGGTCATACTGTACTGTAGCTTGAAATATTTGTCCAATATTTTGATTCATATGTTCCACTTGGCCATCTATTTGTGGATGGAATGATATGGACATTAATAGATCAGTGTCTAATAGCCTGTGGAGTTCCTTCCACCATGTGAATGTGAACTTTGAGTCTTGATCACTTACTATTGAGCTTAGTAGGCCATGCAAACATACAATGTCATAAATGTAGATGTATGACAGCTCACTGGCTGTTATATTGGTGTGCACTGGTATTAGGTGCACCATGCTCATCATTTGGCATAGGACTATCCAAAAATAATTATAACTTTTGGACTCAGAAAAAGGACCCACAAAGTCCATTCCAATTCTGTCCCATAATCAAGTTGGGATTAGAAGTGAGTGGAGTTGTCCACTCAGTTTTGTTGTGGAGATTTTAGTGTGAGCACAAGTCTCACATGTTTTACAGTAGTTATAGCAGTCTTTAACTAAAGATGGCCACCAATAGAACCATCTAATATACTCAGTAGTTCTTTGCTCTCCAAAGTGCCCAACTACATTATGGGCCTTTGATATAACTGCAGTGATGAGTTGTCTGTCATTGGGGATACAGATGACTTCTGAGTTCTGAGAAGTTTTTCTCAGGATTATTCCTTGATTGTCAATAAAAAAGTTATTATACTTTTCTGGTCCTTCTTTGATGACACACACAAGCATGTCATCTTCATATCTAGTGATAATTTTGTCAGTAAAATTATCTATATCTACTAAAAAAGTCTCAGTAGAGGTTGAAATTCCTAATGATAAACTAAGAGTTTATACTTTGGTTCTAGGTTTTCTATGTTTTTTGTTAACATTTTCTCCATCAACATTAACCATTTGCTTTGCAGCATACTCCTCAAGCTCTGCTGCTTCCAGTTCCCACTGCTTATATTTCTTTTTTTTTTTTAAAAAAAATCAAAAATTTATTATGTGATGCTTGATTATAGTCCATGTCTAACTATGTATGACTACAAAGCTAGAAATAAAACTATGGAAAAAGGAAGAAAGATAGAGTGAAACAGTCACAGACCATGAGACAATGAGACTGAAAGCACTAGAGACATAGGAGAAATAGTGCTACTATCAGAGGAAAAGAGACGACATACAAGATATATAGAAGAAAATGTCTAAGAGAGATGGCAAGAGATGAGACCAAGGTCAAACCAGAAAGAGCTTACTGGCACAACACAATTGCTTAGCCAGGATGCAGATTAGGGAGTGGAGATGTAGAGATGCTAAGGTGCAGCCCAGCACATTAATGAATAGGAGTAGAGGGAGGTGAGAAAGTAGGAGTGTCAAAGTTGAAAGCAAACACCTGAGGATTGTATGAAAAAAAGTCAATAAATTGACTTAATGTGTTGATAGGGACATCTTCTCTGGAATAGAGAGGGCATCCAATGACAATGTGTTTACATGATTCAATGAAGAAGCCACAATAGCAATTAGTGGATTTATGAGGGAAAAAACAACTCCTATAGGTGCCAATAGGAGTGTGGTTAGTGATGGCATGTACAGCCTGAGTGATGATATTAAAAGAGGTGACAATGTGATTAGGGTTATCACTGTCAATGGAATAAAAAGAACAAAGTTCCCTAAGCCAGGAACTGCCATTGTGATATTGTGGTAGGATAGGTCCACTCTTGAAGTATTTGCTGTGTAGCATAAGGAATGAGTGACCACAGTATTGGGCACTGTTGAGGAACAATTCCTGCCATGTTTTGAGGCAAGAGTCAGTAACCTTTTTTCAGAGGAATGCTATGGAGATGCTAGGGTGCAACCCAGCATGGTAATAATTCGATTTGGACATGAGGTAGACTTGTTGTAGCATACAACACAAAAGTCCAGGGTGGTTATCAGGAGCATTACAATCACATTGAGCGCTCTTAGATGGGATATACCAGAAGTCAATGGACCAAGATCTGGATTGGTCTAGCCATAGGCATAAAGCTTTTGCTGCAGCTAATGAGTGATATTGGCTGGGATGAATGGAGGGGTCTAGAAGGGCCTGTGATGATGCAATGTGATCAGTAAGGATTACAATGTGATTGATGTTGGAGATGGTGAGGGCTTTGTATAGCACAAAACATTGTGCAGCAAGCTCAGCTTTGGAAAAAGTACATTGTCCATTAGAAATAGCAAGAGAGTGGAGTAAGGTCCTATTGGACCATATTTGGTAACATGCATTGGCTTGCATGTTATGATTGTTGGGGACACTGCTATCAACAAACTGCTTATATTTCTCTTGAAGGCATGAACTTCGATGCTGAGTCACATCAACCACAGTGACTACTTGGTCTTCAAATTGTAATTTGATTTCCAATTGGCAATCTATGGGCAAGTTGTCCCCATCAGGGTCAATCCTATAGTCTACTTACATATATTTGCTAGGATGATGTACTTCTCCAGGTACATTGCTTTTGTAGTATTGAGACAGGCAATCAGCCACTTTGTTTTGTTCATCTTGTATATAGGTGATATCAAAATCAAATCTTGATAAGTAGTCAAGCCAACATCATTGTCTGCTCAATAAATTAGCTTGAGTTTTGAAAAACTTAAGAGCTTTGTGGTCTGTAATAATATGGAATCAGTACCCCACTAGCTTACCTTCCCACTTGAGGAGAGCTTCTAGTATAGCTAGAGTCTTGAGCTCATGCACAGCATAATTCTGCTGTACAGCTGAAAATTTCTTTGACATGAACTCAGCTGGTCTATAATCTATCCAGCTGGGGCCTTGACCATACATGGCTCCAATGCCAGTCTTGGAGGTATCACAAATTACCCATATTAGTTCTCCTAATTTGGGGTTAATAGGATAAACTACTAGTATCTTTTTACAGATTTGTTTAATTATGTCAAAATATTTTTGATGCAAGGAACACCAGTGGAAGAGTGTTCCATTCTGCATGATGGATATCAATGGTCTAGTATACACTGTTATTTCAGCTAGGAAGTTGGACACATAATTCACAAGTCCAACAAATTTTTGCACATCATTGTAGTTGCAAGGATTTCTCCAACTATGGATGTGTTTGAGTTTGTTGTTATCTGGGTGAATACCTTGATCATCAATAATATGACCAAGACAGTCAATCTTATCAGTGTAAAGTTCGACTTTTGATTCTTTCACATAGAGCTCATTTTTATAAAGATACTCAAATACAAGATGCGGATGCTTCTCATGTTTTTTGATTGTATCTGAATAGATGAAGATATCATCTAGGTATACATGAACATGTATTCCAATAGCATCTCAGAATATGACAGTCATTAGGCATTGAAATGTAGCTAGAGCATTACAATCTCCTTGCTGCATAATATTACTGATATATATTTCCAATATAGTCACAAATGCTGTCTTATGTATGTCTTCAAGCCTGATCCTGATCTGTTTGTAGGCATTTGCTAGATCAATCTTCAATCTAAACTTAGTCCTTGTGATGTCTTCTCTTATAACCTCCTAATCTGGAAGGGGGGTGATGTCTTTGATAGTATTGTTATTCTATTGCCAACAATCAGTTACTGTTTAAAGGCATCCATCTTTCTTAAAGACACACATCAGGGGAATAGCCTGTGATATAGATCATGGCTCCCACCATCCAGCATTCATGTATTGGTTGAGTTTGGTGTGAAACTCATCTCATAGTGAATGAGGACAATGTGGTAAATGGTAAGTATACCACTTATTTTTGTCAATCAGATAAATTTCATGATTGACTTCTTGAAATGGTGGTAATCAATCAGGAGTTCCCTGCATCATGTCAGAGAATTCCATCAACCATCTATGCTGAAGCTGAGATAAATCATCTCTTATCAGGCCTCTATTCCTATCTGGAGGCTGAGTTGGCAGTTCTTTTGGACATTTGTCTAGAGGCTTCTCTGGGTATTTACTAGGAGGATTACTCTTTAGGTCCTCTCCCTCCAGATTTGCTTCAGAATCTGACAATAATAATATATCATTCTCAATTTGAGACTTAACATCCATCATACTATGGATATAGTCCCATGTAGCTTGCTCAGGGTATTGCTCTTAGGTGAACTCCATTATTTCCATGATGTGATTCTCACTTGAGGGCTTAAAGTAAGTCTGCATAGAAAATTAGTCAGTGATATCCCACATAAGACCTTGGTTAGCCATAACAGTATTCTACTTGTCAGGCATCCTAGGGTCATAGTAGTAGTCATGCATTCCAAACATGACTGGTAAATTGTTGACCTTTCATCTAGGTCAATGTGGAAAGATTGATGTTGGCTGTAGTTCTTCCTCTCTCAATGAAGATGCAATAGTAGCCTTAGCACTGGAAAAAGAAGGCATTTTCTCAAATTCTAATGCTGAAGTACTTACTTCAGTGTTTTCTAAGATATGAGGACTATGCCAAGGCAAGTTGCTTGTCTCAGATCTATTATTGTCCTCATCAGAAATGTCCTTGATAGAAATGTTAGCACATTTCTTATTCTCTGACTGTTTGGACTGTCAGTTCAAATGCTTATCAGTCATTCAATAACAATGGATATATGGGTTATCATCACCCACTATGTCCTGGGCTGGGATTGGTGCACTATCTATGATGACACAGTCCCACTCAAAGTCCAGCATCACCTTATGCTTTTGCATAAAGAGTGTATCTAAGATCATATCATAGCGATTGAAATTTGCTATGTCTAAGTACATAGGATACAAGTTACCTCATACATTCAGATCACATCTCACTCTGTATTTTATAAAGGAGCAGCTTCCAACTGTTCCCAGTTGGAGAGTGTGTTAATCAATGAGCTCATTCACTTTTACATTTGCTAGTTGCACTAATGCTAGTAATATTCTGAATATTATACTTCCTGAGTCCCATAGCATCAATACATCTAAGCCATTGACTGAAACCCAAGAAGCAAGATATTGCTTCTCTTTTATGGACAATTGTGAACAAAGAATTTTATTCTTATTCTTCTGCAAAGCTATGCAATATATTTTAACTGTATCTGTACTATCTTCAGGTGCCTCTGTCAGTGCATTGATCAATTCACTCTTGTGGAATTGATCATCCAGTGTACTACTGTTGACACTATCATTGTTGTTGATATCTATTTCTGCAGTTAGATTATTTCCAACTTTATCCTTATTATCTGAGATTTCTATAACCTCTATGTCTGATCTGTAGTCAGACATTACCTCAACAACTGGTGTGTCACTGAGGACTGCTAGAAAACCCCAATTATCTAGATCAGACCTGTAATCTGACTCAATGACCTCTATCTCAACCAGATCATTACTTTATTCAGAAACAGATGCTTTACTCATATAGTCAGCTTCTCCAATCTGAGAAGATTCTTCTCCAATGTTGGAAGCTGCCTTGTGTTCTTCTTGTAGTTCTAGTGAGTCTGGAACCTCAGTATGTGCTGCTCAGACATAAGAGGTTTTCTTTGTCAGGCATATATTTGCAAAGTAGTTGCTATCACAGATGTAGTATCTGACTGTGGGCCTAGATGTGTTTTTACTAGTTCTATCTGGTAGCTTATTCCCACTTACAGATCTCAAATTATTCTTTGGCCTGAAGGGACCTGATGGTTTCTTATTATTGTTACCTCTAAACTGTATGTTGGAGGGTCTAGAGAAACAAATCTCTCTTGAGGAAATTTTGTTTCTCCTATTAGCTATATTTTAAGGGATAAAAGCTGAAGGCTTTTTGTTATTCCCTCTAAGTAAAAATAGTTGAGTGTTCCTCATTAGCAGCTTGACAGATTGCTTACCTATGGTCAGCACTCTCTGATAAAATATCATAGTTTTCCACCTATTCTCATAGGATACTCCACATGACATGAAGTCTTCCAACAAGTTGACCTCAGAGGTCAATCCATAGTTGAAAAGCAAATCAATATACATGTTGTCAGATATTTCTGGAAGGAATACCTCGATCAATGTATAATTGTCAGAATATACAGTCATATACTGTACACTATCCATTATAGTGTTATAGTACCCTTATAGGCCTATATGAAAGTCATATCAGACTTATTTTAGTCCTTCACAAGCATTATGCATAATAGTGGGTAGGATGAAGCAGTCATACAGAGTATAGACTACTTTTTTGAAAGTCCAATTGAGCTTTGTTTAATTGACATTGATGATGTATTACATAAATATTGTCTTAGCTTCACCAGCTAAGTGATAGGACAACATCAATAATCAAAGATGGTCCCTACCTTAGTCTGGACCACCCATGCCTTTCAAGACAAGGTCAATACAGATTATAGTGACAAAGTTCTCCAGATCACTGAACTTAAAACTCTCTTTATAAGGCTTGATAGTCTTGTCACTCAGAAGTTTGTTGTTTAATAGCTTGAAGTCTGTCAGAAAATTAAATGGCTGTAAGAGATACTCTCGCACAATTGAGCAGAGTCTTTTATGCATCAAGGAGTTATGCACCTTGATCACATCAGCTACTCTAGGTAAAGCTACTTGAGTAGGTGGTTTACTAATAAGAGAATATCCCTATTTCTTTCTACTCAGGTTGAAATTGACAGGGATAAATATGAGTGGATCAGATCTTGCTTGACTTTTTGCAGGTGTGACTGGTAGAAGTCTGTCTACTAGTAATTGCCATGCTGGTGTTGCTGATCTATATATAGGCATCTTATCTTTCAGATCAGTGGTCTGAGTGGACTCAGGATCATACCCAGTCTGCTGATATAGCTTAGTACTATTGAATTCAATTTCTTAGTCAGAGATTGATGAACTTTCTTTCATATATATATCCTTGTTACACATCCATTGATAACCCACTCTGTCATCAAACTCATGTCTGTACTTATGACAATGAGCTATATTGACATATAGGTTAAGATATATTGGGAGGATTATACAAGGTCAATCATTTTCCTTGTGTGAGTCTTCATCTGAGTTGTCAGTGTCTTCAAGGGCAAATCTAGCAGAGTGCTTAGTAGTACTCTGCAGGGGATTATTGGTAAGAGCAGGGAGATTAGACAGTTGGTCAGTCTTGCTGTTGTAAGATGTGAAAGTGTTGTTGATGATAGTAAGTATTCATTTCTGAGTGAGTAGTCAGTCACAATATTGTTTAGAAGATTCATCTTCTGAACACCCTTGGAAGAGCTCTTTCAATGCTCTTCTGTCAAATGCCTCTTCTTTGGCTGTTGAGTTTGAGGGTTCAATAGTAGGTACTCAAACACATAGAGTATCCTCTGTGTAATTGCTACCTTGGTCCTCAGTTGGTAGGTCATTCTCAAATATTGATTCAAGGGCTCCTAAGTCCCCTTGCAGCTTGTAGTTTGGTAAAAACTGAACTTTCTGCACAGTCAGCATATACTCATGAAAACTGTGAATAGGCATCCTACAGTACACCTTATTCATAGGTATAAGTGGTCATAATTCAGAGACATAGTTCTCTTGCACATTAAAATAAGAACTAACTAATTTTTGGAGATTACAAATTACAGTAAATTTGTATATAGACTGGTTCACCCTACCTCCAGTCTCCATAGTCTCTCTGCAAATTTCTGCAGTGAGTTCTTCAGAATATGATACTAAATCCCCTCTCCTGTTAGTAGAGAGCTTATGTCTGGCAAATACAAAATCTATTCACTCATTTAAGCTGTACTGCCTATTGGCTAGTACAACTGAATACTCTGAGGGAGTCATTGTCTCAGCAAATGTGATTATGAGCCTACTGATCTCAGTGGCCTGCTCTGATGGTTGAGAAACATTGTCTCTCAACTCATATAGGATCAATGGACCAGCAACATTTGCCTGTCCATCTTCATGATCAAATTTCTTGCCCTCAATGGCCTGATCTCTAGATCAGGACTCATTAGCAGCTGGATTTTCAGCTTGTCAATCTCTCTTGGAGGGAATCAACTGTTAATATGTGCTTGGACCAGCTGATAGCTAGCTAGCACTCTTTGACTTTTGAGAAGCTATGCCATCAATGATGCTTCTTTTTTATATATAACATGATGTGAGGGTTTTACTGCATATATATGCAGTCTCATAGTTCAGGAGAACTAAAAAAATGTAAAGCTGGACTTTACAGTGGGTTGATCTTACTTTGCTCAGACTACAAATAGTTCAGACCCATTGGTATTGAGAGACTACATAGTACAAGCAGTGTAAGATCAGTTGCTTATAAAGCAACTGATGTGAGTATATATACTTTTTATGATTACATAACAATGATGGCATGTTCATACAACAATGATAAACACAGATATAATTATAGTAAGGGTGTGGCCCTTACACTCTTCTCGTCGAGGAATTCTATAACTGTGCAGAGGTATGCCTACCTCTATTGATGTTCTCCAAATGTACTGACGGAGACGGAATCTGCACAGGAGTGGCTACATCAGGAAGTTATAATACAGTGCCAATGAAATGGGAGATACCAAGAGTTCTTTGCATACTCAAGCACAACAACAACCATTAATTCCTGAGCCAGGGCCTGCTTATCAATATCATGAAACCAGAAGTAGTCAGTCAATGTACCCGACGATCATGAGCAGTCCTCGATGTGGTGTAGAATCTTGTGAATGGAATTGATCTGTTCCTGATGTCGCTTCTCCGGAAAGGAATTTTTGACCACCCTGGTGTCATGAAGGTCGGGTCGTGCATGCGACAATACTCCCAATATGAGGGATAGAATCCAGAGTGTTCCCAGTCGAGGATAGCTGTGACTCGGTAATCATCTTTCGGGTCAACCATGATATTCTTTGGTAGCAGGTCGCCATGGGTAAAGCAAATTATGCCGTGGAGAGGAAGCGTAATAAGCCATGAGCCTGCGCGCGACCGTCCGTATTCTGTCTGAGAACATATACAGCTGAAGAGAAGATTATGGAAGAAGCCGTGAAATGCTGCGACCGACAACACATCCTTTGGTTGCTTATCTAGAGGGACCAGCATTGAGCGGAGCGGGGCTTGAGTCACAGAACGAACAAAGGGTGACTGTATGCTGCCAATGTGTTGTAAGATGTTTTTCAAGTCCGCGCCAATACCTGCAAGGGTTTTCGAACAGAGTTGATCGACGACCTCCACAAGAGGGACACCCTTTGCTTCTTCCATGCAGATGTACCACACCTTGTATGGGTCCTTGGCGAGGGAATCTGGGTCTGGCATCTTCCAGGGTTCTCTGTAAGGCAGAGATGTCAGAATGAAGACAAGGGAAGGTCTCCAGGAGGATAGAGCTGGGTACTGGCCTACGTAGCGGGTCCCCAGGATAAGCAAGGATTTTTGGGACAGGAATACGGTTTTTCCTCGCAAACGACATGCACAAAATCTCCTCTGCAAGATGTCAACCTCCACACTTCAGGATGACACCATCCTGGATTCGAGCTACATTGGGCCAGCGACGTCTGCGATTTTCTGAATCCAAAGGCGGAAAAGACTCCATGTATAGGTGTAAATCCGCGAATGACTGTGGCAGTGATGACGCAAGCACATCCGGATGCAGCTGACTGTGAGGCGACTGGTGAGGGGCGGATGATAACCCAGGCGACAGCGGTAACATTGACGATCCCAACGCACTTCTGTCCTCCTCATCGTCCCTCTGCTCTTCATTGCGAACATCTTTAGCCCCTCCACTGCCCGGATTTGATGTCATCTCGTCACTGTGTGAACGAACCGTGATGACGAACGGATTGGAAGGTACCGAAGCTGATGTCGCGTACGAAATCAAATAGAAGGTTGACGTCGAGGAAGCGTGTGAACTGGAAATCGAGTATTGATATGGCGACTGGTGGGGGCCCTAGGTTTACGCTTGGACACCACCGGGAAGCACCGAACATCTTCGTAATCAGATGATCACGATGGCGCGTTACTGGCTATGGAGGGCAGAATGTCGCTGTACGCATCCTACTGTCCAAGTTGACCTGATTCCAATGTTTGTTGACCGCAAGGCATCCTTCAAGCTTCCTCCCACAACTATCAGAGACAGACTCATCTCGCAGGAAGCTCGGCTGGAACAGGTCTGTAGGTCCGACGTTCATCAATATTCACAAAAGTTCCAGCGTGTTTTTCATGCCCTCGAGGAACAGAAACGCGTTTGTCGCCCCCAGCTGCACTCACTACCAGTCGCTGAACCTCTGGCCCCAGAAAAGTGCACAACACTTTGACTCCCATCGTCAACTCGATCTTTTTGCGGACCTCTCCCTTGGCCAATCGGATGACAATGATGACGACAATGGCGAGGATGGCGATCTCACCATGGATTCACACCAGGAAGTATAACAGCATATGCATCTATGGCTGAGCCATATCAACCTCTGAACGCAATCTCTGGCACCCTAAAACCATTTGAGGCAACACAGAATTCCGTCGATGGCAAGAGCAAGAAACCTAGTAAATACGCAGATAAATACATGCATACGGAGCTTTTGGAAGTGTCTGAAGACAATCCGTGGTCCGATGTGGATGATCTACAGAGAATCTGGAAACAGTGGCTGTTGAGCACTGTAACGTTGTCTTGCGGTGATACATCAGTCCTCTGGAGTTGCAGGTGTCGGTGAGTGCTTGTAGCTCTGGCTTCAAAGGCGCTCCTGACTACTCACGTACGATAAGCATTGAACACGACGTTGCGCTCAAGGCTGCTCAGAAAAACCTTGATTCCACGATTTCCTCCGAATCTTCCTCCCTCGATGGTTTTGGAATGTACACTTGATGCGATCTGGCGCGAAAACAGTATCCTACAAATATTGGACGTGGTGAAATGGAAGGGTCAGGACATTTGTGACTGTGAAACGCCCTTTCAGTACGTCTTACCGCCTTCACATGAAGTTCATTTTACCAAAATTTTCTCATGTACAGCTTCTGGTGGAGATACTCACCTCGCCGTACTGACAAACGAGCATTGTACACAAGGAGCCGCAC
>KQ962532.1:7768-38781 GCA_001563735.1 Leucoagaricus sp. SymC.cos
CTAAGGGTCCTGCCCCTGCCATCCCATGAGGGAGCCTCACTGGATAGCATTCTTGACATAGATGGAGTAGAGTTCACCATTATTGAAAGGCTCTTGGAGTTTGATTTCTTTGGTTTAGGAGTTTTCTCCCTAGGGGTACCAGGTAATAAGCTTTTGGCAACAACAGCTGTTTCTTCGTTGTCATCTGTATCAGTCCAACTGCCTGGTAACTGGCTAGCTGGGTCGGGTGACAGAAGCTGAGTTTCCTTGGTACTGGTAGCTTGCACAAGAGATTTCTTTGTGGCTCTAGTACGCTTTGGTGGCATATAAGGTCCAACTAAACCTGCTTTTGCAGAAGCTTGGGTGGTTCTTTTTGGTTTGTTGGTTGTGGTTTCTCTAGGTGTAGAGGAACCATCGACTGGAACATTAAATTTCAGCCAAGAAGTCGAAGATTTCATTGGACGGGGTCCCCATGACATCTTGACTAGATTTCTTGGTTACAAACAAAAATAAAACACCTCTACAAATCTGAATTTCCCCCTCACAGTGGGCTCCAGATGAAGAGGGTATTGAAGGAGTATAACAATAACAAGTGTACCAGCTGAATAGCTAGTACTAACCTCTAACAAGTTCGAGGGGGGAAGTAAACAGATATTGAAAGGTGTAAGGCTTTTTGTGTATATGTGACTATAAAACTTGTGATAAACTCGGAAATTCAATACAAACTCGAAATGCCTCTGACTGATGACTCTACTATTCGCAAATGCTTTGAAAACTCGTCTAAGTCGCAACTGATGACTTAAGATAATGCCTAACTCTGAAAACTAATCTACTCCTGAATTTCCTAATAACTCTGCCTGATTTGGTCAACTGGACCTTGAATCACCTACGCAGTCACACGACGGGTGCTGGTACAATCAATTCCTTACTAGCTACTTAGCCCTGGTGCTTCGTAGCATTCCTTATGACACACTGGTTGAGTTATAGAATTCTCCTGAAGTTTCTTAATTTCCTAGCAGATGTCTTTCTGCACTCTAGGTTGGTCCCTGTGAACCAAAGGTAATCGTTTATATCACTCGAAAATGCTAGATTGCGGACGTCACAACCCTATAGCACTCGGAGGCACGGATTCCCTTGCTTTCCTTCGCTACAGGGCTTCTTTTTATATTGTTTTCGTAGATACAGAAAAGGAAAGTACTCGGAAGACTTCCAGTATTACAAATACCTATTAGAGTACAAATATAATGAACAGATAATCAGAAAATGGTATAGGTAGCCTCTATTGTGCATTGCCAAATGGACGAGCCAGACAGATAAGAAGTTTTCCTGAGTGCTCATAGGTGTAGCTAGGGAGCTACAGATAATTTCCTTTTTCATAGGCTCAAATATTCCTTTATCCATGATTTTCCTGTGGAGTGTTCAGTCAGCTTCATAGTATTGCACTGCCTTCAATATAGTTTCTTATCAAGCAGTAGCTTGGCTGACGTGCTCCCCGTAGCTAGATCGCATGGACAGGATGGTAATTTCCTCAGGTGCGGCACTTTGTATCTTGGACCTTCTGATCTGGTCGAGACCCTTCCTTTGGCTATCTTTAACTCAGTCAGAACTGTCCTCAGCGCAGAACTCCTATAACTCCCTAAAACAGCTCTATTGTGATGGTGGTGTTGTGAGGTCAAGGGTTCGAATCCCTGCTTGGTACATGGTAGTGGGCAGCTGTACTAGGTGGCCAGTCTCACCTGCCATGCCAGTTGACCTAGTACCTCTCGTATTGTAGATTTATAGCTATACTGTTATAGTAGTCTCTTGCTAGTTCCTTAGGGACTTAGCATTAGTTCTTTGTTTTAATACTAAGTGTATATTCGCGAAAATCAAGTAAATATATGTTTATTCTCGATTTATGCATCATACCAGTCCCGAGGGCTGTATGCCAGGCAAAAGAATGTTTGCCTGGGTGTTGGGTTTGTCTATGTGGATGTCACTGGACAAGAATGGCTCAGGGGCTAGAGTGTCAATATGCCTCTGCTTTTTGTGCTGAGGCTCCCCAAGTGGGACTGAGGAGTCTACATAAGATAATAGTGGTTGAGTGTTGGTAGCACTCAATGTGGAAGGTGTGGGCTGAGAGGGAGCTCTAGATGAGCCAGCCTGTGATGATGAAGGAACATGAGCTTTAGGTCTTAATAAGCTCACTGGGGGTAAAGAAGCTGAAGGTGCAGGTGAGATCTGCACCAACAATGTGGTATCAGAGTGAGTTCTCTTTTTAGAAGAGAACTTTGTGGTAGAAGAAGATTTTGAGCTGGACTCTTCACAAGTCCTGCCTGTAGTAGTGGCTGGAGCTGTCATTGCTGACAACACCTGAAGGAGGTTGACTGTGTTGTTCAACTGCCTGATATGACTATCCATACTTGCAATTTGTGAATTGTGGTGATGAATAATCTCAATGAGTTCATTGAGGATCTGAGCAGTTGACTTGTCATACAGGTCAACTGAGTCAATGAGGTGGTCACTTAGGCCCACCTTGCATAATCGAGCTGCTAGATGAGCATGTTGCTTGTCATGTTGCTCCTGCAGGATGTCCTGCTCAGTGGCACATTGTTTGCCTTTACTCTTTGATAAAGAGGGCTGCAATGTTGTAGGTTGTTGAGTGATGGGTTCACTCAATGGAGGTGGAGGATACAGTGCTGAAAGGGGGTGGAAGAATGCCAGCTACAGTTCTGGTATCTGATACAGTGCTTGTGGATGCCATACATAGGGTCTGTATAGTACAGGTTGGCTGGTGCCAGGCAGTAAAGGCTCAGGCCATACAGGTGGCATGCCTGTCGTCATCATTGGTGCCATCAGTGAAGATAAGAGTGCATGATGCTGATCATGTTGGTCAAAATTTTGGGGTTGGGGCTGAAGTTGAGGCACCCCAGGGAGGTCAAGAGTGGTGTCTATCTCCTGCCCCCCACTAGGACCCAAGGTAGGTCCTACAGGGTAGGTAGTTGGCAGTGCTGAGCTGCCTGGGCTGCTCAGCAAGGTTGGAAGGGGCTGCTGGTTGCTCAAGTTGTCATTTGACACATCATGGTACAACATAGTGGTTGAGGAGAGGCAGGAAAAAACGGGATGGAAATTATCAACCTGTTTCCATATATGAGGTCACTCAGAGTTGATTCTATTTTTAGAAAATTTATAGATTAGATCTCTGTCATTCTCTTTTGGAAGAACAACTACACTGTCTCAAGAAACAGATATCCTGCACACCATATGTCTCTAGATATTGATCTAGAGCTGTGAGGTCCACATAGCTTGCTACAGGCTCCCATGTGGTATTGCCGAGGCTCCAACAAACCTCAAATTTGAGTTGGCCATCATCAAGATGGCAATGGCTAATAATTTCATCGATGAACCACTTGTGTTCATCATCCAGACTGAAATCATACAGCTCTGGTCAAGCTCAGTCTGGAAATGATATATTGTCAGACCCATGAAATGGTCTGAGCAGGCTGACATGGAAAACTAGATGTATTCTTCAGTTTACCAAGGCTTGGGGCAGGTCCAACTTGTAGTTAGACATCTCTGGATTACTCTCTATAACCTTATATGGCCCAATAAACTCTGGGCAGAGTTTCCTAGCTCTGTCTTTGGGCATACTAAAGTTTTTTGTAGACAAGAAGACCAGGCTACCTGGTCTGATGTTGGGCTTGGTGCCTTGGTGCTTGTTTGCTTGGTGAGTTTGGAAAACTCATGCCTCAATTATTGCATTGTGTGCAGCTACTATATTTAGCAGTGCTGCATCAGCAAATGCCTTCACTTCTTGATAGACAGTATCTGCCATCTGTGAGTCTCAGATCATTGATGGTAGATACCCATAATTTAGCTCAAAAGGAGCAAATTTAGTGCTTGCAGAAATGCTCAAGTTGATAGCAAACTCAACAAGGGGAGCTTTGTTGACCCAGTTTTTCTGGTCATACTAGACCATGGCTTGAAATATTTGTCCAATATTTTGATTCATACATTCCACTTGGCCATCTGTTTGCAGATGGAATGATGTGGACATTAATAGATCAGCGCCTAATAGCCTGTGGAGTTCCTTCCACCATGTGGACATGAACTTCAAGTCTTGATCACTTACTATCGAGCTTGGCAAACTATGTAGGTGTACAATGTCTCAAATGTAGATGTATGACAGCTTACTAGCTGTCATATTGGTGTGCACTGGTATTAGGTGCACCATGCATGTCATTCAGCACAGGACTACCCAAAGGTAATTATAACCTTTGGACTCAGGAAAAGGACCCACAAAGTCTATTCCAATTCCGTCCCATGGTCAAGTTGGGATTGGGAGTGAGTGGAGTTGTCCACTTGGTTTTGTTGTGGAGGTTTTAGTGCAGGCACAAGTCTTGCACATTTTGCAGTAGCTATAGCAGTCTTTAACTAAAGATGGCTACCAATAGAACCATCTAACATATTCAGCAGTTCTTTACTCACTGAAGTGCCCAACTACATTATGGGCCTTCAATATAACTGCAGTGATGAGTCATCTGTCATTAGGGATACAGACAACTTCTGAGTCCTGAGAGGTTTTTCTCAGGATTATTCCTTGATTGTCAATAGAAAAATCATTATACTTTTCTGGTTCTTCTTTGATGACATGCATAAGCATGTCATCTTCATATCCAGTGATAATTCTGTCAGTAAAATTATCTATGTTCACTGAAAAAGTCTCAGTGGAGGTTGAGATTCCTAATGATAAACCAAGGGTTTGTACCTTGGCTCTAGATTTCCTATGTTTCTTGTTAATGTTTTCTCCATCAACATTAACCATTTGCATGGCAGCATACTCCTTGAGCTCTGCTGCTTTCAGTTCCTGCTGACTCACACTTTTCTTGGAGGCATGAACTTTGACGCTGAGTTATGTCGACTACAGCAGCCACTTGGTCTTCGAATTGTAATTCAATTTCCAACCAGCAGTCTATGGGCAGATCATCCCCATCAGGGTCAATCCTATAGTCTGCTTGCACATATTTACTAGAATGATGTACCTCTCCAGATACATTGCTCTTTTAGTATTGAGACAGGCAATCTGTCACTTTGTTTCATTCACCTTGTATATAGGTGATGTTGAAATCAAATCTTAATAGATAGTCAAGCCAACATCATTGTCTGCTTGATAAATTAGCTTGCATTTTGAAAAACTCAAGAGCTTTGTGGTCTGTGATAACATGGAATCAGTACCCCACAAGCTTATCTTCCCACTTAAGGAAAGCCTCTAGTATAGCTAGAGTCTTGAGCTCATGCACAGCATACTTTTGCTGTGCAGCTGAAAATTTCTTTGACATGAACCCAGCTGGTCTACAATCCACCCAGCTGGGGCCTTGGCCATACATGGCTCCAACACCAGTTTTGGAGGCATCACAAATTACCCATATTGGTTCTCCCAATTTGGGGTTAATAGGACAAACCACTGGTGTCTTTTCACAGGTTTGTTTAATCATGTCAAAACATTTTTGATGCAAGGGACACCAGTGGAAGGGTGTCCCATTCTGCGTGATGGACATTAATGGTCTGGTATATGCCATTATATCAGCCAGGAAGTTGGACACGTAATTCACAAGTCCAACAAACTTTTGCACATCATTGTAGTTATGAGGATTTTTCCAACTATGGATGCGTTCGAGCTTGTTGTTATCTGGGTGAATACCTTGGTCATTGATAATGTGACCAAGACAGTTGATCTTATCAGCATAAAGTTTGACTTTTGATTCTTTCACATAGAGCTTGTTTTTATGAAGATGCTCAAATACAAGATGCAGATGCTTCTCATGTTCTTTGATTGTATCAGAATAGATAAAAATATCATCTAGGTATATGTGAACATGTATTCCAATAGTGTCTTGGAATATAACTGTCATTAGGCATTGGAATGTAGCTGGAGTATTACAATCTCCTTGCTGCATGACATTACTGACATATGTTCCTGATATAGTCACAAACACAGTCTTGTGTATGTCTTCAAGCCTGATTCTGATTTGTTCATAGGCATCTGCTAGATCAATCTTCAATCTAAACTTAGCCCTTGCAATGTCTTCCCTTATAACCTCCTGATCCAGAAGGGGGGTGACATCTTTGATAGTGTTGTCATTCTGTTGCTGACAATCAGTTACTGTTCGAAGGCGTCCATCTTTCTTAAAGACACACATCAGGGGAGCAGCCTGTGATACAGATTGTGGCTCCCACCATCCAGCATTCACATATCAGTTGAGTTTGGCATGAAACTCATCTCATAGTGAATGAGGACAATGTGGCAAATGATAAGTATATTGCTTATTTTCATCAATCAGATGAATTTTGTGATTGACTTCTCAAAATGGTGGTAATCAATCAGGGGTTTCCTGCATTATATCAGAGAATTCTGTCAACTACCTGCACTGAAGTTGAGGTAGATCATCCCTCATCAGGCCTCCATTCCTATCTAGAGGCCAAGTTGGCAGTTCTTTTGGATGTTTGTCTGGAAGTTTCTCTGGGTATTTACCAGGAGGATTACCCTTCAGGTCTTCCCCCTCCAGATTCACTTCAGAATCTGAGAATGATAATATATCATTCTCAATTGGGGGCTTAACATCCATCATACTATGGATGTAGTCCCATATAGCATGCTCAGGGTATCGCTCTCAGGTGAACTCCATCATTTCCACAATGTCATTCCCACTTGAGGGCTTAAAGTGAGCCTGCACAGGAAATCTGTCAGTGATGTCCCACATAAGACCCTGGCTAGCCATGATGGCATTCCACTCATTGGGCATTCTAGGGTTGTAGTAGTAGTTGTGCATTCCAAACACGACTGGTGGATCATTGACTTTTTGTCTAGGTCAACATGGAAAGGTTGATGTCAGACATGGCTCTTCCTCTCTCAATGAAGATCCAATAGTAGCCTTAGTACTGGGAAAAGAAGGTATCTTTTCCTCAATTTCCAATGCTGAAGTACTTGCTTCAGCATCTTCTAAGATATGAGGACTACTCCGAGGCAAGTTGCTTGTCTCTGGTCTATTATTGTCCTTATCAGGAATGTCCTCAATAGAAATGTTAGCACGTTTCTTATTTCCTGACTGTTTAGACCATCAGTTTGAATGCTTGTTGGTCATTCAATGACAATGGATATGTGGGTCTTTGTCACCAACTATGTCTTGGGCAGGGATTGGTGCACCATCTATGATAACACAGTCCCACTCAAAATCCAGTGTCACCTTGTGCCTTCACATAAAAGGTGCACCTAAGATCATGTTATAGTGATTGAAATTTGCTATGTCCAAGTATGTAGGGTACGAGTTACCTTGTATGTTGAGGTCACATCTCACTCTGTATTTTACAAAGGAGCAGCTTCCAACTGTTCCCAGTTGGAGAGTGTGTTGATCAATGAGCTCATTCACTTTCACATTTGCCAGTTGCACAAATGCTGGCAACATTCCAGACATCATACTTCCCGAGTCCCATAGCATCAATGTATCCAAGCCATTGACTGAAACCCAAGAAGCAAGACATTGCTTCTCTTTGATGGGCAATTGTGGACAAAGAATTTTATTCTTATTCTTCTGCAAGGCTATGTGACATATTCTAACTGCACCTGTACTGCCTTCAGATGCTTCTGTTAGTGTATTGATCAATTCACTTTTGTTGAATTGATCATACAGAGTACCACTGTTGACACTATCATTGTCGTCAACATCTATATTGTCAGTTGGGTCATTCCCAACTTCATCCTCGTCATCTGAGATTTCCATAATCTCTATGTCTGATTTGTAGTTGGATATTACCTCAATGACTGGTGTGTCACTGAGGACTGCTAGAAAATCCTGATCATTCTGATCAGATCTGTAATCTGACTTGATGACCTCTACCTCAACCAGGTCATCACTTTGTTCAGAAGCAGATGCTTTACTTACATAGTCAGCTTCCCCCATCTGAGAAGATTCTTCTCCAATATTGGAAGCTGCCTTGTGTTCTTCTTGTGGTTCCAGTGAGTCTGGAACCTCAGTATGTACTGCTCAGACATAAGAAGTTTTCTTTGTTGGGCATACATTCACAAAGTGGTTGCCATCACAGATGTAGCATCTGACTGCAGGTCTAGATGTGTTTCCACCAGTCCTATCTGGTAGCTTATTCCCATTTGCAGGCCTCAAATTATTCTTCAGCCTGAAGGCATCTGATGGCTTTCTATTATTGTTACCTCCAATCTATGCATTGGAGAGTCTAGAGAAATAAATCTCCCTTGAGGGGATTTTGTTTCTCCTATTAGCTACATTTCGAGAGACAAAAGCTGAAGGCTTTTTGTTGTTCCCTCTGAGCAAAAATGGTTGAGTGTTCTTCATTAACAGCTCAACAGATTGCTTACCTGTGGTCAGTGCTCTCTGATAAAATGTTGCAGTTTTCCACCTATTCTCATAGGATACTGCATAAGACATGAAGTCTCCCAACGAGTTGATGTCAGGGGTCAACCCATGGTTGAAAAGTAGATCAGTATGCATATCATCAGGTATTCTTTCCAGGAATATCTCGATCAATGTATAATCATCAGGGTGCACTGTCATACACTGTGCACTGTCTATTATGGCATCATAATACTCTTGTATACCTACACAAGAATCATATTGGACTCATTTTAGTCCTTCACAAGCATCATGCATTACAGTGGGTAGGATGAAGTGGTCATACAAGATGCAGACTGCTTCTTTGAAAGTCCAATTGAGCTTTGTTCGATTGACATTGATGACATGTTGTGTAAACATCATTTTAGCTTCACCAGTTAAGTGATAAGACAACATCAATAATTGTAGGCAGTCTCTGCCTTGGCCTGGACCACCCATGCCTTTCAAGACAAGGTCAACACAAATCGCTGAGACAAAGTTCTCCAGATCATTGAACTTAGAACTCTCTTTATAAGGCTCAATGGCCTTGTTGCTCAGGAGCTTGTTGTTCAACAGCTCGAAGTCTGTTGGAAAATCAAACAGTTACAAGAGATACTCTCGCACAATTGAACAAAGTCATTCATGCATCAAGAAGTTATGCACCTTGATTGTGTCAGCTACCCCAGGTGAAGCCACTTGAGCAGGTGGTTCACTAATGAAGGAGTATCCCCATTTCTTCCTATTTAGGTTAGAATTAATAGGTGTAAATACAAGTGGATCAGATCTTGCTCAGCTTTTTGCAGGCATGACTGGTAGCAGTCTGTCCACCAGCAATTGCTATGCTGGTGTCGCTGACCCACATATAGGTGTCTTACCTTTTGGGTCAGTGGCCTGAGCGGACTCAGGATCATACCCAGTCCACTGATATGGCTTAGTACCATCGAATTCAATCTCTTGGTCAGAGATTGACAAACTTTCTTTTGTGTGTATATCCTCATTACACATATGTTGATAACCCACTCTGTCATTGAACTCATGTCTGTACTCATGATGATGAGCTATATTGATGTATGGGTTAAGAGACATTGGGGAGATTATGCAAGGTCAATCATTTTCCTTGTGTGAGTCTTCATCTGAGTCATTGGTGTTTTCAAGGGCAAATCTAGCAGAGTGCTTAGTAGTACTCTGTGGGGGATTGATGGTAGGAGCAGGGGGATCAGATGGTTGGTTGGTCTTGCCATCATAAGGTGTGAGGGTATTGTTGATGATAGTGAGTATTTGTTTCTGAGCAAGCAGCCAGTCATGATATTGTTCAGAAGATTCATCTTCTGAATGCCCTTGGAAGAGCTTTTTCAATGCTCTTCCATCAAACGCCTCTTCTTTGGCTGTAGAATTTGAAAGTTCAACAGCAGATGCTTGAGCATGCGGAGTATTGTCTGTGTGATTGCTACCTTGATCATCAGTTGGCAGATTGTCCTCAAATATAGATTTGAGGGCTCCTGAGTCCCCTTGTGGCATGTAGTTTGGTAAAAACTGAACTTCCTGTGCAGTCAATGCATGCTCATGAAATCTGTGAGTAGGCATCTTATGGTACACCTCATTCATAGGTGTAAGTGGTTGTGATTCAGAGACATAGACTTCTCATACATTAAAGTATGAGCTGATTAGTTTCTGAAGGTTACGAATTACAGTAAATTTGTATATAGACTAGTTCACCCTACCTCCAGTCTCCATGGTCTCTCTGTAGATCTCAGCAGTGAGCTCTTCCAAGTATGAAACCAAATCCCCTCTCCTGTTAGCAGAGTGTTTGTGTCTGGCAAATATGAAATCTATTTGCTCACTTAGGCTGTACTGCCTATTGGCTAGTACAGCTGAATACTCCAAGGGAGTCATTGTCTCAGCAAATGCAATTGTGAGCCTACTGATCTCAGTGGCCTGCTCCAATGGTTGAGAAACATTGTCTCTCAACTTGTATGGGATCAATGGACTGGTGATGTTTGCCTGTCCATCTTCATTATCAGATTCCTTGCCCTTAATGGCCTGATCTCCAGATTGGAGCTTATCAGCAGCTGAATTTTCAACTTGTTGATCCTTCTCAGGGGGAATCAACTGTTGACATGTGGTTGGACCAGCTGATGGCTGGTTAGCACTCTTCAACTTCTGAGAAGCCATGCTGTCAATGATGCTTCTTTTTTTAATATAACATGACATGGGGGTTTTACTGTGTGTATATATGGTCTTGTAGTTCAGGTGAACTAAAAAAATGTAAAGCTGGGCTTTACAGTGGGTTGCTCTTACTGTGCTCAGTCTACAAATAGTTCAGACTTGTTATAATTGGGAGACTACATAGAACAAGCAGTGTAAGATTAGTTGCTTACAAAGCAACTGATGTGAGTATATATACTTTTTATGATTACATAACAATGATGGTGTGTTCATATAACAGTGATAAACACATAGATATAATTATAGTAAGAGCATGGCCCTTATATTCCTCCTATGGCCACAAAAAGTAAGGTGATACTATGTCAATTGTTTTAGGATGAGGATTTGGGGAATGAGAGATGGAATCTCATGCATGGTAAAGAAGAGGTACTTCACCTACCTGACTCTAAGAATAAGCAAAGTGAGGCTGAGAGTGATGATGACAAAGAGGATGGAGCATTTGTATACCCTGGAACAGACTCGATCTCTGACACAGAGCCCATGCCAGTCTCTACTACCACTGTTGTAACTCAAATTGCACTCTTACAATCTTCTTTAATGGAGCACATTGAGGACAGCCAAGTGCCAGACTCTTCACATAAAAGATGTCATTTCCAATTATCTTGCAGTGTCCTCCAGCCTCTTGTTCTTGTTGAAACTCCACCTTCACTTTATTTCCAATTGATACATTCAGGCCCAGAGACTGCTGCTGAATCTCATGTACAGGAGTTGCAGTCAGAATCTCAAGCACTGCATCTCCCAAGCCTTTCTTCTCCAGCCCAGCTAGAGTCACTTTATGCCATGGCTTCACAGCACTTCATGCAGCCTCCAGTCAGGGATTTGCAGAAGTTGTTCAATAGTGTGAGCAATTTTGTTTTTATTTGCACTCTACTCAAAAATTAATTCTTGGCAGTTATTAAAGACTGTGGTGCTATGCCCAACCTCGAGGATAAGGAAGGAGAGGTGTTTTTGTTTCATGTCTTGCTTTGTGCATAGTGAGCTGACATCTATCTAGACAGTTCTTCATGGAGTAGCACTCAATGGCCATATGAGCATTGTACACTATTTGGTTCCTTGCAGAGCTGACATCCATGCCCATGATGCAGACAGTTGGACAGCCCTACACAATGCTTGTTCAAAGGTACACAAACATGACTATGTATAACTGATCATAGCCCAACAAGATTGTTAGGGATACCTTCTCCCTATCATCCTTTATGATTACTGATGCCTCAATTTACACCTCAAGACAGTGGCTACTTCTGGTGGTTGACCAAAGTTCTCCTCCAGCCTCAGAAAGCATGGTTGCCATGTCCTCTTCAAGTTGAAATTACCCTGACTAGATAATGATATAGGCATCAGCTTGATATCTGCCTCTAGGAGTGGTGTACAGCTTCTGCTCTGAGGTGCTTCTTGGGATATCCCATGAACAGTTAATGTGAACAGACCTGCTCCAGATAATATCAAAAGTAGTCACCTCCAGCTGTATGTGTCTCCTTTCATTTTCTGTTGATGCTATACTCATTCTTTCTTATTTCTAAGGTCTAACTAGACACTCAATGTCACAAATCCAGGAGTAGATGCTGGGAAAGGCTGGCATTAGGCACAGTCCTTTGATGAGCCTAATGAAAGATAGTCAGGGGAGTGACAACCTCAGCTTAGCAGGATTTTGACAGGTAGTGGAGTAGTAGCTGCTGATTTTGGTGGACATTGAGGTCAAGAAAATGCAGGTGAGTTTCAATGTGTTGAATGGGTAGCCAAGCCTGATGCTCATTGAATCTAGCCCTATGTAGACCTTGTTCATGGGGACTCACCTCCTCACCAGAGTCTACTGCTTGATTACACTCTTGACAAGTATGTCCAGTCCTTGTCTCATCTGGATCATGGCTAATAGACTCTAGTAACTTCCTTGTTATCAAATTCAATTTGACCAACTCAGATGAGTTTGTCACTTGCAGGCTTGAGGTGCTCCAGCTCCAGCTTCCAGCTGCTGTATTCCAAGCTGTGGTGCAGAGCTGGGAAGGTGTTGTTGGTAGTTTTGATGCAAATAAATTTGTTAACCTTCCAGCATGAGTCTATGTGCGTCACCTCATTGTCAATTTTGTGCATTCTGACAATCTTGATTATTTAGATGTCATATCTAGCATTGGTAGCTTTGACTGTGCACTTTTTGCCCCACCAGGAATCTTTTGAGGTGGAGGTCAGATATTTCCAGAAGTGCATTTGGCTAAAGTAAGTGAACCAACTGCAATCTGTGATATGCTTTGCTCAACTTTGGCTAAAGTGATGTCACCGTTCACCTCCTGACAACAGCAATGTTGCTACTCACTTTTTCCACTATGCTGATCCAACTTTTCCATTGGTATGATTGTCAACAGCTTTATTTAAAACATGTACCAGGAACAATTGCTTCTGCTGTGTTAATTGGAGCACAAACTGGGATGGGAGAACTTCTTGCAAGTAGACAGAGAGCTGAAGAGATCGATCATGTCTTATGGGATAAGAGATTCAGGATTGATCCCCAGACTATGAAGATCATCATAGAGGGAGAGGAGGGATATAAGATCACCACTAGTCCAATGGACAGAAGGAGATTCATTTTTGCAGCATTGCAGAGTACAGACAGGGCCAAGGAGTCAGTGATCTTCTGCTCAACCTCTTGGGACACCAAAATCACTGGCATCTCCTGAGTGTCAAGCTGGTGTTTGAAATTCTCTGTTTCTCCTTTCTTGCTTTGACTTCATGTTTTACCCATTTTTGCTAGCTTTGGGACCTTTTAGTCTCATAAGTTGCATTACAGTCCGCTTTTGTCAACATGGTCACTATTTGAACATTAGGATAAAGGGATATATATAATACAGACATTCTTTGGCTTAGATTGGAGGAGAGATCATAACAGAGAAGAGTATATGGAGCCACTTAACCTTGAGAAACTTGGGTGCCCCAACAAAAGCATCTACCACTTGCCTGACAGCATTGCCATTCTTGTCCTTGTAGAAAACAATGTCACCCTCTTCTTCTACAAATAGACACTGCATGAACAAGCATCACAATGTGTAGAAAGATGGCTTTGGCAGAGAAATGAGTATTGCCTTGTGGGAGAATGGGTCTTGCTTACTGTGGAATCATAATTGTAGTCCTTGCCTAGTACTGATTTGAGGATTTGGGTTATCTGAGGACTATTAACTTTTATCTTAGTCAGTGTGCTGATAAGGACTCATGAGAGGAAAGCTCACAAAATGGAGTGGACAAGAAAAAGTCTGGAAGCCAGGCTAATGAGACTTGATTATATGAGCAGTGTACAATGCTTACAGTGTGCAGTGGTAGCTAATGTTGTAGAAGAAGAATTGACTAGCCCTTTTGAGTGTTGAGATTAATTATTTTACTTTTTGAACTGCAGGCTTACAAAACATGTATTGGAATATCTGATTGATCTGCCAGCTGTCTGGTGTGGCTTTCAAAAGTTGAGATCAAGAAGCCCTTGCAGTGCTGATTACTGCATGCCTCTGGGTTAGGATTTACAACTTGATCAAGTTGGACACAGCCTCAGCATTATGTGACTGCAATATGTGACATGTTTATTTGAATCATTTCCTTTTGGGCATAAATAAGTGTGACCACAGCCTCTGTTCCCATGTCAAATTGGCATGCTGAATCCCCCATGTTTCGCTCATTCCATTGGAAATCAACCTTTCTTTTTGACCACAATATGCTATCAAATGCTGGATCCCTCTTTTCTCCTGATGTCTGGCCCCTCCTTCAGGTGCATGATTTATCTCCTAACTAGCATTATTAGCTCAACTTATCCCAATGGTGACAGCCTATCTGCATAGCACTGGATCAGTTTGAGAAGGCAGGGAAGAAGGAATAGCAGGATTTCCAGCAGCCTTTCATAGAAGGAGAGTGACCTCCCTCTAGTAACACAGTCAATCCACACATACCATCTTAGTACCTTTTCTCCTACTGCCTGATCAATATTATTCAGTGGACCCTTGGGCCTTCTGGCTTATCACTGGGCCCTGTTGATGTTGATCTTTCATCATACCTTGCAGAGAAACTCAGGGAAATGCCACAGTACCAAGGCTAGTCTAGATGGGTAAGTCTACTCATTTTTCATACTTCAAACTCCAAATGATATTGATGTGTTGTGCTCGACAGTTCAACCAGTTGGGCAGCAGCATTGTTGACTTCAAGAGTATTATTGGAGCTGCTGCCAAGCTGATCAAGCCACTGAACTCCACTGTTGATGGCTTCTGTGACTGCTCTACAATGCTAACACTTGCTAAAGCTTTTGCCCTCCCTCTACCTGACCTCACAGACTTGCCAGCAGCAAATGAGAGCTCACTGCACCTCCTGTTCAATACTTTGACAGCCCATATTAGCACCTCACAACATGCAAATATTTACACCAATTGGACCAGTGTCTGCTTCCACCTAAGCTTTCTTCTAGTAGCAGTGAGTCTATATCCTTCAGTCTAGAGGCTGTCCTGAACTTTCATGCTCTAGAAAAAACCTGTGATTCCCCATAATGTTTCTCAATGCAAAACTACATTTTGGAATTTTGCCAAAGAAAGAAATTCCACCCAGGCTATGCCAGATCTAGGCCATGATGAATCCTTCTTCAATATCACACATGGACCTCTATACACTGCACTCTGCCTCAGTCCCCTATTCCTCTTTGCTCCAGCAGCCCTGACAGCCTGCCTTCCCCTTCTTGACTATGTCAAAGTATAAGATTTTGAATGCCAATGACTCAATCACTGAATGCTCAAGTAGGTTTTTTTCTGTAATGTTATGCCTCATTCTCTGGAGCTGGATGCTGCTGAGAAGGAGGTCTGGAGAGCAATATTCTCCATAGCTTTTGGCCATGTATTATCACATGAGGCTTTCTCAAAACTCCTGCCCTGTTTAAATACACTGCTTTTGGGAGGACATCATCAGGTGGTTCAAATTTGTAAGTACTTATTGTTCAATTTCTGCCTGATACTAACTAGCATCATCAATCATGCTTGAGACCAGTACATTACAGATACTCTGTGCCAAAGTAGTTGAAGTGGGTGCTCCTGTTGCAGTACCTATTGCTTATTTTCCCTCAATGATGTGTATTGTATTTATCCACTGGAGTTATATGTCTGAAATACTACTAGGAGACATTGTAGTTGCCAGAAAAAGAGGAAGAAGGTACCAATAGTGAAGATGATCCTGAACATTCAAAGACCAAGCTGCTGCAGCTCCCTAGTCCATCCCTAACACCAGCACCTTCTTCATCATCAGCAGCTGTGGAGAGTCAAAAAGTAGCAAAGCAGGCAAATGTGATCCTTCAATGTAATGTATGTGGTAATGCTAAGAAGCTAGAATCTCAGCAGGTTGAGTTTGTGAACTCACTTGTCTCTGCTTTCAATGACAAAGCAGAATCAGAAATGCCTCACTGCAAAACTCAGCTGCCTGAGGAGCTAGACTCACTCTTGAGCTCTATTTCATTATATAGACAGCCTACACTATACACTGAAGATTCTGGCCCTTGCAACCTCAAGTCTCATAGAAAGAGCATCCAATCTATTCAGGTTGATGATGGCCACCCTGATGATGGGTCTGTCAACTCTGACAATAGGCTTGTCTTTTTTTTTTTTTTTTTTTTTAAATCATAAATTTATATACCGGTGCACAGTAGCAGTCTAGTCACAATGACAAAATTGTATGCTACAGTAATCTATGAGAGAAAGGAAAATTTCCCCACAGCTCAGCTGAACATGGCAGTCTACACCACAAAATAGGTCCCCCCTATACCCAAAGGCATACAAGGAACAGGCAGAGGCCCTTGCACCCCATGCTGCACCCTGCAGATGTCAGGCACTAAAGCAAAGCTAGCACAGCCCCCATCAGCTGCCAATGCCAGACCCCCAGGAGTACAAAGCCCCCAAAGAACCCAGCAACTGCTGAAAGGTAGCTGCACCATTGTTATCCTCCAGGGAGATGCACAAAGGAGAATGCCCTAGAGTTCTCCTTACAAAAGTGAACCAGCTCCTCCCACACCTTGGGGAAGGGCCAGAGATCACAGAAGTGGGAACACTCAGTCAAAACATGCTTGCAAGTCTGCAGCGCAGACCCACAAGGACAAGAATGATCATCAGAGAGCTTAAACTGGCATCTAAACTCCCTGATAGAGGCATGATTGAGAACTGCCCTGCACACCCTAGAACAGAGTGGGAAATCATGCAAAGATTTAAGCCACATATCCCCAGAGAGATAGGTGGGCATCAAGTGTCTGCCATTCAAATCCTTGAAGTGCAGAAAGTCTCCCCCAGAGGAGCTTGTAGAGGTGAACTGCCTAGTCCACTCCTTGTGACAGGCCTGTGCCTCAGCTGTATAAAGATAATTAAGAGTGGTAAAGGGGCGCTCCCCCACCAACTCCCATCTAGCAGGGTCCATCACATAGCAATGGACCGAGTAATGCAATGGCCACTCCAATGAGGAGTGGACCTATACAAATGCAAACATATGGGAAGGATCTCCCTTGAGCCACATGGCAAGATGATGACAAACAAGCAGAGCCTGGGCCTGCCTGCTGCTGACTGATGGGTCCACCACATGGTGAACAGACACCAGATAATCAGTGAACAAAATAACATGACGAGCATCTTTGCGAGCTATAGCTGTGAAGATGCCTATCCATATGGCATGAAGCTTTGCATCAGGAGCTGTCACCCTGCCAGCAGCTTGACAAGACTGCTGCACTGGCACCCTGCCCACCCAAACCCAAGCAGCAGAAACTGCCTGGAACACCCTGTCACAGCCAACAGAAGCATCCATACTGTTGTGACCCACTGAAGCATCAGTGGCCACCACAATGCTGTCTTGAAGATCCAGAGCCCGATCGAGCTCTGCATTCAAAATATGAGACACATTGATGTCATCCTCCTTAGGATCAAACTCAACAGTCCAAATACAGTCCGAAAACTGATCAAGTAATTGCTGCCCTGGCTGGGCCTCTGAGGCATCAGTGTCAAAGGCCTCCAGGGTGACTGGAGCACTAAGATACAAAAGCGTATCAACAACAGTGGACCAGACCTTCTCACCTGAGCAGCCCAATTGGGTAAAGTGGTAACAATGGGAATCAGTACCCAGAAACTCCCATGTCCCCAGGAACTGTCTGGTAGGATGGGTAGCAGATAGAGTGAGGATGTGGTACACCACCTGCACCCTCAACTTCCTTAAGTGCAAATGCATGGGAACAAGGCCCACCAATGCCTCAACCTCACCAGTAGGAGAGGTGCGAAATGCACCCATGATCCAGATAGCAGCCTGCCACTGCATCTTTGTAAGAGAGGCAAGATGGGCTTTATATGGATGCAGCCCATGACACCAGAGACAAAAGCCATACATGGTGATAGGCACCATGCAAGACCTATAAAGCAAATACTTCTGCTTAGGAGAGAGACCCCTAAGCAAATTCCCCAGCATCCCCATGGTGCAAACTGTGGAGATAGCCTTAGTAGAGTAATACCAAACATGCTCACAAAAATTGAGCTGTTGGTCAAAATAAAAGCCCAAATACCTCCAAAAGGTCTTAGGGTGTAAAAGCGATTCACCAGTATATGGGGCATATCCCAGGCCAATAGGCAGATTGTCATCCCCCTTCTGATGCAAAAAATGAAAGAGTTTGGACTTGTCATGCTCTAAGACGAGCCCAAATGCCACAAATAACTCATACATAAACCTGTACATGTTATGCAAGTGCACCAGGTTGTCTGCCAACTCCTTGGCCTGAGCAATGAGGGTGCCATCATCAACATAAGACAGAACATCACACTCCAAATGTGATGCCCTGAGGTCAAATATCCTGATCACAGGAGCAAGGTACAATGTGGAGAGGACAGGGAAGAGGGAAGAGCCCTGTCCAACACTCACATCAGTGGAATAAAAGCCAGAGGAGAATGAATTCCAAAGATATTTTGTCCTCCTCCCAACCAAATAAGAGGCAAAGAACCAGTGCATATTGGCCAGAAAGCCTTGCTGAGACAAAATGGCCATGAGCATATCATGGTTCAAAGATGGGAAGAACTGAGCAATGTCAGACAATAGCCCTGTCAACCCCAACAATAGCCCTGTCAACCTCAACGACAGGTCTGTCAACTCCAATGACTAGTCTCTGGACCTCAACAACTAGCTTCTGGACCCTGACAACCAGCCTCTGAACTCTAATGACTAGCCTCTAGACCCTAACAACCAGCCTCTGGACTCTGATAATCAGCCTCTAGACCCCAACAACCAGCCTCTGGACCCTGATGATTAGCCTATTATTCACAATCATCAACCAGTTGAGAGTGAAGATCTGTCCCTAGACAATAACTGTCAGCCTCTTTCATGTTCTGAGCCTGACTTCCTCACTCAATCTAACTTTTCAGGTCCCCTAGAATCATTGTCGAGTGTGGAATCATCTGATAGTATGGATGTAGATTCATCATTGACACAACTCACTGTAAAGCCATCTGAAGTCAACCCACATGTTGCAGGAATGTGCAAAGAATTGCTGGCTCAGGATAGTGAAGACAAGGAAGCTCACCTCTCTGCTGATATTGAAATAGAGACTGGTTCTGAATCAGATGAAGATGGACAAGATGTTTGTCATTGCCATATTGTGGTGAAGCCAGAGCTGGAGGATGAAAAAATAGATGAATTAGATGAGGATGCAGAAAGAGAACCAGATTTAGGTCTAGATGAAATAGAGCTAGTTCAAGAGGCCCAAAAGTCCTATTTTCATGGAAAATGACCTCACTCTCCTGTCAAACTTAATATCGAAGATAAAGAAGCTCATAGGAAAAAACCTAGAATATTTGAGAAAGTGGATGGGCCATCAAGAACTTTCAAATATTATCGGCCTGACTAGGCAGGTTAAGTTATTCTTTGTTGAACTTTACTCTGACTTACTACTACTTCTCAGAATGGGTGGGTGTGAAGTTGATGTGTGATATCCAGATCTCAAACCTCATACTTCAGTGAGTTATTCATTCTTGAATTTTTGATTAACAGATATCTAACTTATTAATAGTACAAGACTGCACCATGGGCATTTTCACTGTATGATATTGCACTTGGTGAGATAACTGAATGGAAGCCTTGATATCATGTATGTATTCTTTACAGTTCTTCATTTACAGTCTTTTTTATGGAGATATTAATACTGTATGGCATCTAGTATGAAGAAGATCTTAGTTTATTGGAATATCTTTGAAAAGGTTTTCCTGAAGATCTTCCATGTCTGTTCAAGAATGAACCTGGCTCTTGAGTCTGCACTCTGACTAGAGCTTAATATAAAGAACTCTCAGAACTTTGAATTCATGAAATCCTCTGCCATCAACATATTCTTGTGTATGATGAGGCACCATCCCTCTCAGAATCTTTACCAGTATTTGGAAAATCAATTTTGCAAAAAATCACTAGAGACTATCATGGAAACAAGATATTCTCAGTTCAAGGTATATTTCACTAGTGCTTATTGCATCAGAAAACTGATTACAATTCTAAGATCACTCAGCTAACAGTACAGACTGGTGAGACAGACTTTTCAATGAAAATCTTCATTTTCTGCTAAACTCTGCAGAAAAAGGCCAAATTATGAACTGTTTGGACCTTGGAAGGAGTAACTGGGCCTATCCTCTTACTGATGAATGACATTCTTCATTATGGCTGGCATGGAGTGGTGCTCAAGGTGCTTTGTACTGTGGAGTTGATGAATATCCAAGCAAGACTGCTGAGTGGTTCATTGCATCTACCCATAGTGCTTTTTCTGAGCACCATATTGATACTAATGGGTTTTGCACTCATATATCAGTTTAAACTGGAGGAAAGCTTTGGATTTTAGCTGAGAGAAAGTGTTGGAAGGAGTGAAAGCTGAGTTATCAGTTCCATGATTTTCACAAAGCAGAAGAGCTCCAGTATGAGCATTGGGATTTTATTTCTATCTGGCTCAAACCTGGTGTAGAACTGTGAGTAGAAATTTTGCTAACTATTTTGTGTTTATTAACTTTCATTATTTATTATACAGGTATATGTGACCAGCTACACCTCATGCTGTAGTTAGCACTGCTAACACAGTCTGTGTTGGAGATCATTTCTACTCTGGACTTTGCATTTGAGACTCAATTGCAGGCTATCTCCATACTTTTGTATATGGAATATCTCTCATCAATGCTGATCATAGCAAAATGGCCCATAATTTTTTCTGGAGATTGCTCTAGTTAGTGTATCTCAAATATGGAATGGGAGATTCTAAACACAGTAAGTCAGTTTATTTTTCAAGTTGAGTAGTCTAACTAATACTTTAATAGAACATGATCCAGAAGTATATTCAGGCCATACTCCTGACCTTTCAAGCAGTGAAGACATTCTGGATGTCTTACATTTATGCATGATACTAGATCTTGGAGCAGCAGTCTATGCTCCAGCATATGCATCTAATGATGCTGATTATGATTATTCCATGAGGGATAACATCATAGCTGGTAGAGGACTAGCTAGGACAGTGGTTGAGTGGCTCTTCCATAATTGCACTGCTCAAATCAATGGGAAAGATTTAGACTTGAAGGCAAAAGTCTATTATTTTTTGCTGGCTCAGATTATTCAGTCCTTGGAAGCTAATCTGGCTCCACATGGAGAATATCCCCCTAAACCTCCTTTTTCAAACATGAACACCTCTAGATTCCAATATTTTTACAAGATGATTTTTAACAAAGATATGCTACTTGCACAAGCTCAAGCTCTTCATGAAAACATCTTCCATCCTGTTGGGTTTCCTAACTAATATGGGTGGTCAACTCTCAGAAAAGTTCATTTAGAACTTGTATCAGAAGAGCAGTGGATTAGTCTGGGTGAGTTTTTCTTATTTTTTTTAACTTATAATAGAGCTAAAGTAGATTCAGGTATAATAAGAAGTGGTTGGAGTGAACTAGAGCACTTTTCAAGAAGTGGTATGGGCCAAGCCTAGCTATTAAGTTTATAATTTTGGCTCTAAAACTATAGTACAATTATTTTAATTTTTAGATATCTTATTTTCACTTTCTTTTCTTCTTTTCTTCTATTCCCAGTCTTGCTCAGTAGTTTAGTGATACCCATTGCTCCTTAATATGCTCATCATACATATCTCAAGTTTCTTAGTCAAGTTAATTCACATCAGTTTAGTAGTATCTGTAGACTGTATATCCAAGTTATTTAGTTTACTGAATTTAATTTTACTATTTACTGGATGACCTTCTGTAAGGTCTGGAAAAATAGACACAGATTCTAGATTTACACAAAAGAAAAGGTCATTCAATGCTGAATGAGCTGTTGTCCAAATCAGTACTCTTGTTATTTATAGTGCATATCACTTAGTCACTACCAATGTTTGACAATGGCAAAATTGGTTTAGATAGATAATTAGTGCTCACCACACCCTCTCAGCCCAGCAGGACGGATGAAAGTTGTCAACTGATACCTCAAGGTTGAAAATATTGACACAGGAAAAGACAGAGAGGCTCAAAGTGATTGTTTTACATGCTATAAGCATTATTGAGAGAGTTCTGGGGGTACTAGGGCAGGAAAACATCAAGTACTGAACCCTTAGAGTACTTCCACAAATAGACAGTACTTCCTTATTTAGTCTTATTAGTGTCCAACAGTGAATTCAATAGCCAAAAAAAATAAAAACTACATCAATTTTGAGAATTTGTGAAATTTCTCAAGCTAATTTGTTCCTCTCATCAATTCACGCATTTTGGTATGAGGAAGAAGGATTTGGATCAAAACTTGTAGAAACAAATGCCTTGTTTGAAAGTAGTAGTGACTAAGTGATGTGCACTATAAATCTTAAATATGTACTCCTTCTAAACTTTAATCTGGAAGAGGCCTCCCCTCTCCCTCTCCAGATGCAGACACTGATAATAGACTACAAATTGAGACTCCAATCCATCACATGCAAGATTCAATTTGAGATTAAGGTCACTGTTGGGCATCTGATCCCCAATCTTATCCATCTCTGCAACAGCAACAGAGTCTCTTGTTTTCTGGCAGTGCATTCTCTATGCCTCATGTACTGGTCTCTTATCCAGCATCTCTCAGTGTAGTGTGTTGTGTTTTGGAAAGAATTCTGTATCACCAAACAACAAATGTCTATAGTTGTTTTTACATAGAAATAAACTTAAAAATTAGCTACTACATGAAATTGAGGGTAAACAGTGTATTTCTTTAAATTGAGAGCATTTCTTAGATGGACAAATGGTAAGTGTCAATGAATGAGTAGCAAGCTGAGTGAGTGATGGTGAAGAGATATATACTCATTGTTGTGATAAAAGCTCAGTTGTTTCTTTCTTCATATAATTGTTGCTATAGCATATCTATATATAGATTTGGAAGAAGCTTGGCACATATGAGGTACTGTCAATATTGAGCTCAACAGGCAGTATAGGTGCATCAGCTTCTTCAGATACATAGAGCTAGTCAAATATTTCAGAGAATTAAATTCAATAAGGTTTAGAAACAGATTTATATTTCTAGACTTTACAGAGAGTTATCCACTCTCTTAAATTTTTGATCTGATATCTAAAAATAGATAAAGTTTGATTAGTTTAGATCAAATTTGATGAGTCTAGTCCTTTAAAATACTAGACAACTACTGCTATTTCTTCACTTCAACCACTACCACTACTACCTCTATCTCCTATCTTATAACAGCTTTTGAGAAATTTTTATAATGACAGGTTATTTTGAATTCATTCTTTCTACATATCTCTCTCTCTGGCTAACACAGCTCTACCCTCAGATAGCATTATTCCAAGGCCTAAACAACAGGAAGCTGGCCAAAGGTTGCAAAAGTTAGAAGAAACCTCAGCAATGATCTCTGGCAATAGTAACTCAAAGTCAAAATCTACAAAAGGACAGACAGCTCTAGATCATACACTTTCAGGTGTAGACTTTAATCCAATGGCTCCTCCTGACAAAAAGCTCAAAAAAGTCAAAACAAAGCTAAATGAAGATTATCTCCAGCTACAAAAGCCTGTGGTAACTACTACTACTACTGAAAAGTTCTTAAATATTATATTAACTACCTCTTATCAGCTATCTACTCAAACAGCTCTTTCTTCTCAATTGTCTTTGTAGCCCCCTCTTTCACAAAAGCTCACAATGCCAGTAAGGCCCTGTTTTCAATATCCTTCAGCTACTCTTGATACTTTTATTTGATTTAGCCTCCATTTCCTAGCTATATCCCTCAAATTCCTGTTAATAACAACAGTCTACAAGCAAATATTGCACAAAAAAACCAATGGCAAAATTCCTTTGCAGCTTCTCAAGCACACTCTACTCCCTCTCATCCTAACTCATAGCCAGTGAATACTAAACTTTGGCAGTCTAACTAAATATCACACCCATCTTTTAGAGACTAACAACTCTGTAGCAATGACCAAGGCATTTGTGCTATAAAACATACTTCTCGAAACCCATTTCAGCAATCAGGTTCTCATCTCCAGTCTCCAACAGTTGTTCAAGATTTTAACTCATTGAAAACTAAAAGAAAGATCCAATATAGTAAGTTTCACAAACTTCAACTATATCCTATTTTTTAATAAATAATTTTTAAAACCTGATAAAGTATATCAGAAACCTGTTCAACAACATACATCAAGCCTATATAAGCAGGCTCCTGCAGTTGAAATGTCAAGTATGTGATCTACTCTCTTATTACTTCTGAATAGTAGTCTCAAAAAATAATGCACAGGTCAGATATCATTGAATGCTCAGCTGGAAAGCTCTCTTTCTACTTAGAACATTGATTTAACTTCTGTTTATGAAACATCTATGAAATGGGCTTCAAATTGGTCTAGTAACTATAAAATTATATTTTAAAAGAAATTTTACTTAAAAGTTGATTGGTAGAGGATGAGATTCAACCTCAAATTTTACACAGAGGTGACAATAAATATATAGAATTAAGATCAAGTGATGAAGAGAAGGAAGAGACTCAAGGAGATAAAGAGAAATCTAGCACTGAGAATGAGAATGAGAATGAGATGCAAGGTAGGAGTTTATACACTTCTAATATTAGAACACTAATTAGTGTCTACAGTTGAGCAAGATAGAAGAGATGATAAAATACCAGCAGATATACAGAATGCTTCTCCTTTTTTATCAAGTCCAGGTTTGTAAATTTATTATTTTACATTCTTAAACACCTATTCTAATATTTTTCTACTTTACAGTTAGAAGCAAATATAACAAGTTTCCAACCAGTAAGATTTTTAATCAATCATAGTCTAAGACTGACTACTTGTAGTCTGATGTTCTTCAAGATTTCTGGAGTCAGAACAGAGCTACCAAACCCCCTACTGAAGCCTGTCTATTAGAAGCAGCTCAAAAGCAGAATGAAACTTCTGACTTTTCTCATCTGGATGACTCTAACAAAGACTCACTAGTTGAAGACTTAAATCAAGAAGTACCTACAATTTCCAAAACTCATGCACCAAGGAACTCTAAGCCTTCCAAGTCTGTTACTCCAACAAAACTAGCATATTATAGAGGTACACCTATGTTCAAGATACTAGTGAAGGCTAAGCTGGAATTCCAACAATATGTTCTGATGAAAAATCTATTTCCATCTGTTGAAGAGGATCTAGAGGCTGCTGGAGAAATACTTGCTTCTGTTATAGCTAAATATTGAAAAGCAGGAGTGGATCTCATTAGTGAGTTTTATTTTTATCTAACTTCTCACTCTAATAGGTTTTAGGTTATATTATGACAAGAGAAATGAAAATTTTGGCAAGTCTCTTATCATTAATAATCTCAATACTAAAGCTAGCTTTCAGCAGGTATTGAAAGAGAGTGCTCAATACTGAGGCACTATAAAGAAGACTGCTATAACTTTACTTCCTTCTTACTATGAGGCACTTGCTGCAGACTATGAAGGAAACCAGCTTGGTTGCTATGAGTTTGTTCAAACTGAAGTCTCTAAGCTTCTAGACAAACATATATTTCACACTCATAGAGAAGGTTCTTCAGTAAGCTAATTATATATTTTAATTGGTGCTGATCTGAGGTTTTTCATATAGGGTCTGACAAACAACTCTGTTCATCCTGCTATCCATGCTATTTGCCTGGACTTTTTCTACTCTACCAACTCTAATGCTCTAGCAGCTTTATTTCCTGATTTGTTCAAAGTAACTGTTTCCTTTCCCTGCCTTGCTGCAGTAGTGACTGCTGTGAGTAAAACTTTAGTCTTATAACACCTAGTATTTGATTTGGTTTTATAGGTTCAAAATGCATTAACAGAATACTAAGACCTTGGATATAGAAGAAATGTTGATTTCAGTGCCAAATCTAGTTGAGATATTTATGAAACTACCAAGACTATTCTGACCAAGAACTACTACAAAGAAGGCAATGAATTACAGCTGGAAAAATTAAAGAAGACTTTAGCTTCATGAGCTAAAAAAGGACAGTAAGTCTGAGGTAGCCAAAGCTATATCTGTTATTGGACTGCTAATCTCTTTACAGGTCTAAACTCAAACCAGATACTAATCCTAAGCCCAATTCTAATGCTATCAAAGCCTTTGATTTAGTTTAACTGCTATTTTATATTAAATTTCCTTTTCTGTTTTTTTTTCTGCTCTCTATATTTATATTCTAGTTCTAGCTATATGGACAGCCTCTAATTTCTGCCACCTCCACTCAGTCTGCTTTCTTTGAATTATACCTCATCTCTAGACTCTCTTTACAACTTGCTAATAGTAGTTATCATCTATCAGATACTGGATAAAATATCAGTTGTGTTCCAACCTATTATCTAATAAGATCTGAGAAAAATCAACAAAAAGACAAAATCAGAAAAATTAGTCCAACTCACAAATACTATAACAAAAGTATGAAATCAAGATACTGAATATTTGCCTCACTTTTTCTCCTGCTCAAAACTCACACCAGACTGCAGCCAGAAAGTAGATCTTATAGTGACTCATGAGCCTAGTTTCACAGATTTGCAGCAAAAGCACTTATTCTATATTTACTAAACTACCTTGAATACAGATGTCCATATAATTTACCTCTCTACTACTGTACTCAGAGAGCTCACAACTAGGTTAGAACATTGATACCTATCTACTTTCTCCAATATCACAATATCTCAATTCTCTTTTCTGCATTCACATTATGAAGGTATGACCTTTCTCAGCCTTATGTTTCTCTATCCAAAAGTAGTCTAACTAGCTCCACCTATGTTCTAAACCTCTTGAGCTAGTGCATTTATCAGATAAGGCTTAGACTCTTCTATATATCTAGACTAAGACAAATTAAGAACAGTCTAACTTTATTAGGCAAGGTTCTGTAGCAGCCCATACCAATTGAATTGAGCTCCATAGCATTCTATAAGCTCACTGTATAGCTATAGAAGGGGGGGGGTATGCTATGGTAGTATGCAGGTATAGACCTCTCCTGAATAGCCTCATACCTTCACCATGCATTGCTGATGATGTATGGGTGTAGGTTTAACCTCGCGAGCTTCAACTTCTCTTACACATTGCTGATGATGTATGGGTGTAGGTTTAACCTCGCAAGCTTCAACTTCTCTTAAATTGCCGGTACAAGCTGGTAGAGATGGCCGTCGTGTGTCCCAAGTCCTGACAAAGCGACATACCAACCAGTCTGAGCTTAGCTATATTGTCCCACGCCAGATATGATGTCGCGCTCGAAATAAAATAAAACATATATCGATGATTTGTAATAAGCATGGGTGGTCGATCGGGGGAGGGCCGTCTAAGAGTTAAGTACCAGTCCACCTCAGTCTTTGTTTGTTTGGTTGTCCCGCCGCTCACGTGCACTGAGCGTAATCAGCGAGTCTTGGGCTCCAAGTCCGACAACCCCTCACGTCCAACACCACGCAATCTGACTGCTTTCACATTACCTCACTCTCGCCGCATTAGTCACTATGGCGCCTCTGTCCACAATCCCACTCCCTCTCCCAGCGAACCAACCACCCCCTGGATATGGCTGGGAAGAACGCGATATGTCAGTTTTATCGACAACTACGGCATTCAACACTGGTATTGAGCAACGAGACACATTCCTTGGACAGCTTCACTGCATCATATGTGGGTTGGCTGATCCCATACTTCTCCAGCATTGCCACATTATCAGGGATTCAGAGCCATACATTGTAAGTTGGACAGGCATTTGAGCCTGCCTGAGGTTAATTTGAAATATAGTGGTCCAATCTCAAGGCCCGCCATTGGATTCCTTTGCAGGCCAAGGCCCATCCCCGACATGAACCTCGCGATGGCCTGCTTATGTGTATTCATCATCACATCATGTTCGATACATATGATTTCTTCATACGTTTCGTCCCCGATGTGAGTACGATTTGTCCTTGATTTTGGGTGAGGTATTCACAAGAAATAGATTCGGAAGTTTGTGTTGGTCAACTATTCCAATAAGCCCAGTCTTCAGCAATTCCATGGCAAAGCTATTGCCCTCGACATCAAAGATCGCTATGCTCCTTTCCCATCCCTATTCATTCTCCATGAGATGCGTGTCCGTGGATTCCACCCCTTCGAACCCATTGAACCAGACATGCCCGATGATGGCCCTTGGCAAGACTGGATCACGTCGGATGGTGTGTTCGATAATGTGTCAGATTCCTTCAAACGTGACAGCCCACCCGACAATGGAGATAACAACAACAACAACAGCTTCTCTACGCAATCACAGCCCCAGCATCAGCCTACGACGACGAGCACAGGTGGCGCTTCCTCTGGCAAACGTAAGGTAACGATGAATGCAGATGTCATCGCTGAGATCCTCGCGGCGACGCGTGCCATGCCGTCGTGGAAGGCCTGCCAGATGGAAGGCACGAGCTGGACGGGGACGGCACAAGAAAATATAGAGAAATATGTCTCCTCTATTGGCATAGATCATGATGTAGACCCCGGAGGCAGCCGGCAGCCGAACCCCAATCATCAAGATGAGTCGATAGGTTGGATGTCCTAGTTGTATTTTTGGTTTCCTGGATCCTCGTTTGAGTTTTAGTGTCGTTATTGTACTTATTATTATTGTCAATGTATGTCGACGTTCCATCGGTGATCGGCTTCGCATCATGATTCTCGTTCACATTGGTGGCCTGGCCGTTCTGATAACTTGGATCTGACTCTTTCGTTGTTCAAGACGGCGAAGGATATTCAGTTTGTCTTACTACTTGTTATGTGACAGGGTACAGCTATGGACAAGAAACAAAGGACAAGAGCACAAAGTGCCGGGAGTAACATGGTAGAACTGAATTATCATGTGTTGCGAGTTGTACCTGGACAAATGGCACGATGAGGAAACTCAAAGGCTAGCGCGGAACACGTGTGTTTGTTGTTTCTTCATATACAAAGCCCTGTCCGCTCATGTGGCCTCACCCTCTCTTTTCCTCAATGGCTTGTGGCTCTCCACTCTTGTTGCGCTCGCTGTGCTCCCTGTTGCTGTCGCCAGCGCACAGGTTACTGGGACTTATCCTGCTACGCCTTCAGCTTCAAAGACTGGGTATATGTATCCCTCCGGCGTCGTGAGTGCTCTCTTCTGCTTTCAATGCATCATATGCTCACTCAGACGTAGCCATACCAAGTCGACACTGCATGGGTCTAGTCCGTGGTGTCCAAGTCGGGTTCACCATATGCAACTTGACAATCGAAAACCAAGACTCGCTCTGCCAAACCTCCTTCATCAACGACGTCGACGATTTCTGTTTGTGGGCGGCCATCAAACCCAACAGCACCGTCGGCGACGTTGAAGGGGAAATGGTAGCATGATGTACGAAACCCGGTCGTGGAACGTGTTTGATCCCCGAGAGCGGATTGAAAGGTGTTCGGTTTATGAAGACACTTGATTATCTTCAGGTTGTTGGGTTTATTGATCAGACGTTGACTAATTTAAATGGAGAGGATTATGGTGGAGAGATGGATCCTCCGTGATGCGGATTTGAGAGGGAATCCGATGGGTGGGATTGTGTTTTTGCAGAGCCTTAAGGGACAGTGGGTGCAGGTCCAGGAATGGCACAAGTACGTTGATTCTAATTCATGTTTTTGCGCATATACTGACAAGTTGTAAAGTTTCATGGGTAGTAATGCTTTCTGCTTGAAGGCATGCGGCCCTAGCAAGCGCAACGACGTGCACCACTGCAAACATAAGCTCAATCGTATTGGATGTGCCTACAACACGCCCAAAAATGCTCAAAACGGTACATTCGAGTCCTTTGAGGGTAATAATCAAGATTTCCCCGGTGTCTACACTCTCAACAGCCAGGTGTTGACCTACACGTAGCCTCCGGAGCCTCTCGGGCCAATCACGACGATGCCATACACTGCCCGCGTGCCTGCATTATCCAACTGTGTCCAATACACGTCATCGGCCATCTATACTGGTCTTCCCAGGTACTTACCCGAGTCAGTAACAGGCATACAAAGGGGATCTGCCGTCTCCTGAGTTTGTTAACATTGGATAGAGTGCTTACATAATAAACCACAACCTGTCTATCCATCGCGCTCTCAGTCGCACACATACTCTCTCTACCATGTCTGACCGACCAGCGGGGAAACTAGATCTCCCAGGCTACAACTATGGTGCTACCTCGTCTCTCATTCTCATTCAGTACTCCTAAGACGAGACAAAGAACCAGATGGAACGCCAACATCATTGGTGGGGCATGTAGACCCTAAAGAAACGGGATCGAAAGTTGAACGAGCGGTGCTGAAGGATTTGGAGGAGAAGAAGAAAAACACTGGGGCTGGTGCTCAGGAAGGTGGTAAGGAGAGAAAGGGGGGACGAGAGGGTGGTGTGGGTGCGGTGAGAGGGTTTGGAGACGAGGGATGTGTATGAGATGATGCTGTTTGCTGTGCATACTGCTCTTGGAGATCAGGCGCAGGATGTTGTACAGATGCAGCGTAGCAAACGTTCAAGGAGGTGTCGTTGAGGTCGAAAGTGTTTTGGCCTCGATTACCAGAGAGCAGTTTGCACAAGTGTTGGATTCGTCGAAGAAGGTCACGGATTCTAATGCGGATGACGAGGTTATCGTCAAGGAAGGGCTCGTTGTTGGCAGCGAAGGACACGACAAGGGCCGAAAAGCAGAAAAGGACATTATTTCGCCGCACTCGATCGACAGTTTAACCACAAGTCTCAGAAATCTATACACGGTCACCGCCGCGGACAAGGCTGGCTCTGTGCTCACCATTCTTGGCTCCGAATCGAGTTTCTGTGACTGCGGAAACCAGCTCATGGAGCTGTTCGACTAGCAATCCCACCACATCACCCAAGTCTGCATCAAAAATCGTGATGCCATTGTCTGGTACACGCCAAGCCCGTCACCGATGCCGAGCTCGTTGCTATTTCGTCTCTTCCTGCGTGGGCTCGTGAAGCCCTCACTGTTCCTCAGCTTAACCGCGTCCAAACCAAGCT
>KQ962534.1:10411-35411 GCA_001563735.1 Leucoagaricus sp. SymC.cos
CCCCTTAGTAAGGAAATTCAGATGTCTTTTTCTTGGGTTCTTCAGTGTACACAGCTGTTCTGACTAGCTCATAAAGTTGGTTTCTATCTATACTGCTCTCCAATTCCTGTGTGCTCTGTAAGTTATTCTTCTTAGTGAATGCCAGTCTCTTTGTTGAGCTATCTAGAAACCTGACCCAGACTTCTTGGTTGTTTTTCCTTGGTTAAATATCTTTCCCAATTTTGCAAATAACACATCTATGTCTTCTTCTGATTCTGATTCTGATTCTTCTCTTGATTTCCCTTTCACATTCAAACTCTGCATCATCACTTCCATACTTTCAAGGCATCTTCTAAGTCATTCCATCTGTCTGACTTGGTCATCCATAGAACTTGATGAAGGTTTGTCTTGTTGTGAAAGTATTGACACAGAGCCTGTGTTAGGCTCATCATCTTGTAATAGTTCTGGTGGTCTGAAATACATGTTCAAGAGGCTTTGTGGAAGGAACTTCCTTATGTGCTCATGAATACATACTCCTTGTAACATAGGAATTCCAGATCCATCTGCAAAACAAATCTTCATCCCTTTACATTTAATTAAATCACTGTTCTCATCTTGTGCTTTTTTTGGACACTCTATCCATCTATGTCCATTTTGGTCACAGTAATAGCAGGGATGATCAGCAGGTATAGGTATGTTCATACCCATAGGCTGCTGTCAACTTGGTGCTGGAGCTTGTTGTTTGGTATACATTCTCTTCAGCAAATCAAAATAACTCTGTATATTTCTCTGAGTAGTAAGAATGGAGGTTTTAAGTTCATTAATCTCACCATGAATAGCATCAATATCTAACTTGGGCTCACTCCCATGGACTGCTTGCTCATGTGAGATAGGTACATGCACTCACAAATCAGTCTCAATTTTGGGTTAGATTGATTTCAACTGTCCTTCAGATACTTCTCTATAGAACTTTCCAAGTAAACCCATCTGCATGGCCTTGCTAGCCAGATCAACTACATGTTTTACTACTCTACTGAGCTTGAAGGGATCTTCCTGGCAGCTCTTGCCATTTTGATCTACTTTTATTGTGCCAGTGATGCTTAATCAAGCTTGTAGCATATCTTGAAATTCAGAGCTTAAAGTCTCTCTGAATAAAGTCACTAGTTCTTGATTATGCACTAAGGCAGGTGGTGCAAGACATTTGTCTGCCACTGCCATGAATTCTCTCTTAAATTCTAAGAGCCTGCTAAGTTGATGTATAGTTATTCCATCAAATCTTAGACATAATAATCAAAGACTGTTTACTGAGCCTTCTTGTTCTGCAACTAGTTCAGGGTACTCCTCTACTAGCCGTTCACAGAACTCTTTCCACTTATTATCCTTGTACTCTGTCAAGTTCATCCACTGATCTCAAATGTTTGTGTCGACATATGCTATGGCCCATTTGAGTTATTCAGCGTTGTCTGTCACTTTAGTGATCTCAAGAAGATGTTCTAGATACTATAGGTAATCCCTAAGTGTGCATGTGCTGCCATCCCATTGTGGTGCACTGCTCATGAAGGGTATGGGCATGTGTGGAGTTGAAGAAGGCATGTTTATGGAGTTCAAATTTTGGTTCTGAGTACTAAGTGTTGTGGAACTGCCTGATGGCTGACTCTGTGTGTGCACTGGCATAGGAGTTCCTTCTGGTGTGTAAGGTGATCTAGAGGGGTTGAATTGACCTGGTATAGTTTGTCTAGGAAGAACTGTCCTGTTTATAAATGGATTTGGTTCATTATTTCTAGGTGAATTTGCTACTGGTGTAGTTCTGCATAAACTGCATAAAGCTGCTAAGATTTGCTCTGGGTTTGCAACAGGAGGAAGTACACCTGCTCTTTGAGAGGTTCTAGTATTTCTTCTTTATAGCTCTATGTTTATTTGATTCTGCTCTGGATTGATGAGGTCTGGATTAGATCTCTTTCAATTTTCATTCTGAGATGTCTGCTTTAGAAAGCATGATGTTGTAAAGTTAAAAGGAACAGAAATAGCAAATAAAAATAAAACCCTTTACTGAAACTTCCCTCATGGTGGGCTCCAGATGAAGAGGCAGAAATGTAATTGGTAGTGTAAGGATAAAGGTATATTAATTAAATCACAAACTGCAGCTCATAATGCAAGTTTGTGGGGAGATAAATCAATAGAGAGGTTATTCAAAGGGAAAACACAGATAAAAAGGATAGGTGAAGTTATTAGAGGGTTGGGGATGACTTAGACAAGTCAGGAGAGCATTTGTAATAGAGAGCTCATAGCACAAGACACTAATCAACTCTAACTTCAAGACTGGAGTTATGGAGCTACCACAACCACTATAAGTGCCAAAGAACTCAAGTTAATACAACAAGAATGTCCAAGGAGCTGCACTCAATACTACAGATCACACTAAAACACCTCATGTGCACTGACTCCAACTGTATGACATCTTCAAAGCCAATTGGTAGATGTAATACACAAGGGGCCAATCTTTATAATTGGTCTTGTAGTTCTTAACTTATTGAATCTGATGTTTTATACAATATAGTTCTGGCTTTTATTTCTCTACTACTGGTGCTCTGACTGAAGAAACTTCAAATTACTTTTAAGCACACACTTTAGATGATCATTTTATACACAATCATCAGAGTGCAGCCATAGCAAGTGGGTTTCTTGCTAGACATACATCCTAAGAGGTGGTTTATATATTTATGAGTGAGGTAAAAATAAATACAAAGTTATGATGACTTTACAATATGATGTATGACAAATGAAACATTAAATGAGTGTTATTTTTAGGAACTGTCCAATCAAAATATAATGGAAAAATAGGAGCATGCACTCATATGAAATGGTTCTGTATTTGTTCTGTGATTGGCTTACTACTAGAGCTAAATTTGACTCTAGTGGATCTGATGAGTCATCTAGAGAACTCTACTAATTCTGGATTTGTCAAGATGTGCTTCACAAAGCTTAGCAATTATAAACAATATATTGTTCTGGGTCCATCAGATTATTCTGTACCAGAGCACACACATGCATGTACATAGTAAGACACTTCTCACAATCATCTAGAGATCTGACCATTAGCCCAAGTTAGAGGCCCAGGACTCATGACTGGTCATAGGATTCACATCCTGACTGCTGCTGCTAAGTCTCGATGTCATTCCATAGCTGCCACTACCTGTGATCATAGGTTCAAGATACACATTTAGTTTTATTATATATATGTTCTCAAAATTATTAACACTGTACATGCTGACTCCTAAGAGATACACCTGCTTTGCAAAGTGCATGCACCAATGCTATGTGGTCTGTATTACTTAGAGAGATCATTGATTGTTACTGTTTCTCAGTGTACAGTGTTATCTTACACTGTAATGATGCCTTTTAAGGTTAATTAAAAATTCACCATAACAGTGCCAGGCCATGGGCAAGGTTACCACCCCTGATGTGGAACTCCATGCCATTCATATGGGCATCTTCGCTGCATGCACACAGGAGGGCACTCATCATGTTGTCTTGTTCACTGACTCTCCAGCTTCAGCTAGGAGGGTGGTGGACCCTTCTGTTGGCAGTGGGCAGGCTCAGGCCCTGCTTATCTGTCATTGTCTTGCTAGGTGGCTCAAGGAAGACTCCTCCCACACCTTTGCATTTGTACAAGTCTGCTTCTATTTGGAGTGGCTGTTGCATTACATGGTCCACAGGTATACCATGGACTCTGCTGCCCAGAAGCTGGTAGGAGTTTGCCCCTTCACCACTCTTAACCATCTTTATATGGCCAAGGCTCAGGCCTGTCACAATGAGTGGACTAGGCAATTCACTTGTTCAAGCTCCTCTGGGAGAGATTTTCTGCATCTCACTGATGAGAGGGGCAAGCACATGATGCCTACATATCTCTCTGGGGGTATGTGGCTTAAGCATTTGCATGATTCCCCATCTTGTGCACATGTTTGCCAGGCAGTTCTCAATTATGCTCCTATTGGGGAGTTTAGATGTTGATTTAACCTCTCTCATGATCATTCTTGCTCTTGTGGGTCCACCAATTGGCAGACCTGTGAGTATGTCCTTACTGAGTGTAGTGACTTCAGCAACTCTTGGCACTTTCCTAAATGCTGGAAGGAGTTGTTGGATTTCTGCAAGAAGAACCCATGGGCATTCTCCTTTGTGCATCTCCTGGCAGGATAACAATGGTGTGGCCACTCTTCAGCAGTTGCTGAGTTCTCTGAGGCCTATTTAGGTCTTGGGGGGTCTGGCAGTAGCTGCTGATGGGGGCTGCACTAGCTTGGTCTTAGTGTGCAGTGTCCATGGGCATAGCATTGTAGGCAAGAACATATTACCTGCTTCTCCATCCATCTTTGGATGGAGAAAGGGCTTATCTTTTGGTGCAGGCTGCCATGTTCAGCTGAGCTGTAGGAGATCCTTCTCTTGTAGATTACTGTAGACACTGTTTTGTATTTATGACTGGACTGCTATTGCACACTGGTATACAAATTTATAAATTTAATATATATATATATATAACCTTATTAGTTGGCCAACAGTTCACCCTTCAATAGGTGTGAGATTATGTACAAACTCCTCTCATCCTCATAATACCATGGATATATCTAACAATCAGTTGGTCATTAGATCAGTAAATTTGGAGGAGATCCTGTAAAGATCATGATTTGGGGTCAATCAGCTGGTTTGTCTATACATTATTCCATTCTTATCTTTTTTGACTCATTGCTTTTACTCTCTATGTGCTTGTTCCCCAAATAGGTGCCAGTTCTGTCATGTAACACATCATGGCAAATAATGGCAACACACAACCTCCACTGTTCCATGCTGCAATCACCAGCTCAATGTATCTTCTATCTCAATATACATACAATCACAGAATACCTGAAGTAACCTTCTCCTCATTGACATACAACTTCCTTGTTGCTAATGAGATGTGTTCATGATAGAACATCTTTCCAGACATCATCACTTGAGCAGGATGCTCATTGTCCGAAGACATACTAGATTGTCTATGTCGAGCCAATATTGTGATGCTTAGTAAAGTCAATCTTGACATCATGCAAAGCATGTTCTTTGAAATATATATACTTGTTTCTGTTGTTAATGGTACTTGATCACAAAATGTCCAATGGAGTTGTTAAAGGAGGGAAAGATTAATGGGATATGCTTTGTTCTCTACTTCTGACACTTTCTCTTTTCACTTTTCACTTCTTGCCCTTAATCAACTGTTATATAACAATATGTTTTATTCACCTTAGGAAGTGTTCCTTTCCATGACAAATCCCTTTAAAGGCACTGTGTTCATTGACAATACAACAGTCTCAAGGATGACTACAACACAGTACCTCATGAACATGTTTCCAGAAATGACAAAATAGCAGATTGCAGATGGTGTGCAGGTACATTCAAGTACTGAGTTAGGAGGCATAGTTGAGCAGGCAAGGGCAATTATGAGCAAAGGTGAGTCACTGATCCAGCCAATAAAGTAGCTTGTAATAACTCTATATCTGCCACTGTAGCAATTTTCATATGTATGTCCAATATACTTTTTGTTAAAGGCTGTCAATGGCTGAGAATTCAAGGTACACTTTCAAACCACTAAACCACATCACAGATGGTCTGATACTGAGATATACATAGGGAGAGTTCACTGTTCCATCTACATTACATGCTGACAACTTGGCTTATTACTTTGCCAGGTACATCTAATATTATACAATCTCCATTCTTTTTCTTTCATCTCTCTTTTTTGAATCTTATCTAATGCCCATTCTCATCCACAGCTCACTGGTAGCAAATCTTCAAACACCACCTTTTGCAAACATTGAATTCACAAATAATTTCAGTCAATTGCTCATGAACTTTGTTCTTTTACTTGATCTGAATGTGAAATGGGATTCAGGGAATATAATACCTGATTGGCTAAAATGGAGTGAGGATGGGAGGGAGGAGATGGTTTTTAATTGGACATCTGGTGCTGTCAGAAAGAAGAAGCTGATTATAGGAGTGAGGAGGGTGTTTTGAGACAATATATGTGAGTTATATTTTTTTATTGTGGGCATAGTATGAGAGTTGATTTAATTGCATTGGTTTTTAACTGTTGGGAGAGTGTTGTAACATCTACTGCACAATAGACTTGTTATCATGAATTGAGCCCTTCATAGATTCAATAGTGACTTCAATTTAATATCATTGGATAATATATGTGCTTGTAGATTTCTCCATGTATGGAATGGACAGTTACCATTTGGATGAGTAGTGTTATTCCCATTGGTAAGAGAACACTTTGGTCTTATTAGCAGGGGAGAAACTTTGTAGCAGAATATCCCTTAACTTGAGAGTTTGAAAAATAAAATAGCAATATTGACCATATCAATCCCTTTATGCCAGTGTACTTATTTTGTATCCCTCCAATGTATGTTCCCCTGGTAGCTTTCTGTGGGGTGCAGGATTAAAAGTGTTGAATATATTCATAATCTACAGGTGGTATACAAAAAATATTTATGAAAAAGGGGTGGGCACCAAATTCTGATAGCCTCTCAGATATTGTGATCAGAAAGATACATGGGAGAATCTGGTGATGTACCTCCTCCATAAAGTTTAGAGCTCTCTTATGTAACATTTCTAATGCCATAGCATCTTCAAGAATTTTCAATAAAGAAATGAAACTCTACAGCATTTGTTCTGGACCCAAAGTATAAGTCAAACAAGCCTTCTAAGTCATTAAAGAGTGACTTCAGTTCCAAAGAACCCTTCACAATAATAAATTGGCATGACAAAGACCCAGTGATGAGAGGACAGCAAGCATCTCTTCCTATGTGGACAAGTAAAAGAACCTGTCCTACAATCAGCCTCAGAAATCAACATGTAAGTAAGTCTGGCATACACTTCTGACAATAGCCAAAAAAGGAAATCTATAAATAGACCCAGACCAGACACAGAAAGGGAAAAATGTTTTATGGTTAGAAGAATATTAAGAGGAATTCTTGACATGATTTCACAGTAGAGAAGATCAAGAGCATAAAGAGAGTGTATTGGCCCAAGAATGCCATCACTACCAAGGAATTTGAGACAAGCCTCTAGTCTTTCCAACAGATCACCAACTGAGTCATTATCCATATAACATGTAATGACTTCTGTGAATCCAAACATTCTCTCAGCAGCACTTGCAATCTGCTAAAGGGCACTTTCTGGAGGCTAGTTTTTGTCAAGGTAATAATGTCAGAAAATTTATCTCAAAAGACATAAGCTACATCTTTTCTTGCTTCTGTATTATTTATAGAAAGGTGTACATACTTGCATACTGAGGGGAAATCAGATTCAGCAAGTAAGGGCATAAGGTGCTATTTGGAACAACTGCAGATCATCTATAGCAGTAGAAACTTGTAGACTGTTATTTTTAAAAAAGTAAAATTAAATTAAATTAAAAAATAAAATAAAAAAACTTGTGGACTGTGCAAACATAGTCACTGATAAATTTGATCAACTCACATTGAGCAGATTTTCCATCAAGTTCATCAAGGCCATTAATCATGATAAGGAGTGGCTCAGGTATATTGAATAGATGCTGAGTTATGAGAATGTGGAAGAGGTTAATAATAAGTTTCTTGAATTAGGCTTTGCAGTTCTTCTTGTGAAGTACAGAACTGTCAGCAAATAGCTGTGTGATGATGCTTTTGTACTTGGGGATTCTCTATGCCAGTTGGTAGGCAAGAGTTGCAATGATCTTATCTGGATGATTTCGATGATTGAGACACAAAAAGAAGATGGCAGCTCTAAGGAGTCCTGTAGCTGCCATCTTCTTCACAATTGTTTGAGCTATGGGTGATTTACCCACAGCTGCTGGACCCAAGACCCAAAGCATACACCAATGATAGGTGGAAAGACCCCTTACCCATTCTACAATATGCTTCTGAAGCACTTTTTGGGTCTTGGAATGGCATTTTAGTGGGGGGTCATGAGCAGAAGAGTCTATTTCTGCACCTACTATCCATATTTCAGAGAGAATTTTGAACACTAGGTGTACATGAGTGTCTGTTGCTCAAAACCAAGTGGAGCATTTCAAGAAACATATCTGTTTCTTTAGCATAAATGACCTAGAAAATAAATGTTGGATTATTTATCATAAAGTTGTATACATTGTGAAGGAATCCATATCTGGCCCTGAGCATAGCTACAGTGTGAAGTCACTAGGTGAATTTTCTGGAGGTGACTGCAGAGCTCTGCTTACCAGACAAATGGAAAAATGTCATCTGAAAATTAGAGGAGCTTGGTTGACACTGAGAGTTAGACACAGATATAGGTGCTGTAATAACAGATTATATACACTGCTGGTAGGAAAGCCTTATATTACCACTCACCTGTAGCAGCCATATCTGTTACTTGTTGACCTACAGTTGTCAATCTGTGATCATCAGGCTTATCAATGCACATATTATCTGACCCTCCCCTATGAGTTGTATTCTCATCATAAATAACACTCACATACTACTTGAGGTGAAAGCTGACAGCTGTTGGATTATATCATAGCTTGTGGCAGTTCTTGATCCTCAGATGTCAGAGTCTATAATCTTTGCTCATTTCACTTCCCACTAGATTGGCTGGAGTTCCAAGTTGGGGGATCTGTTTCTCTTCAGGATAGAACAGTCCTTCTCAGGGCTTCTGGGAAATATATAAAGAGGAGAGAAGTAAGGATAGGTGAGATGGTGGTGTAATGGTAAGTATAGTTCCATTGTTTCTGGTGGATGCTCATACAAGCACAGCTTCTCAGATTCTGGGCCTCAGGCCTCATTAGGTGCACAGAACAGTGCTAATCCTGTTATCTAAATGACTGATAGGAAATAGTGGTTCTGCTGTAAAATCTATCCAGTCTGGCATTCATTTGCAACTAGATGCTCATAAACAGATGCTAGCAAAGACAAACTCAACTTGCTGAGAATGCTGAGATTCATCAAGCTTAGTAGGTTAAGTCTTAAGTTGGGGTGCTATATTATTGACAGTTGTAAATGAAATATTCCCAAGTGAGTTCTTGGAAGTAGATTCTTGAACATAACTATAACACTTCTCAGAATTGGACTCCCTTGATTGCTCAAGACTTATTGAATCTGAACAATCATGTCTCTTCCCACATTGATAATAATATTGACCAAGATGAGTGGTCTATTCTTTATATCTCCAATATATGTGTTGTTTAGGATAGTTGAGGGATAGGGAGGGGCTACAATGTACTCACCAAATGATATTGGCTCATAGTGATATATAAATGTGTTAATGCAGGTGATATCAATGGTATGGGGAAAATTTACTATACTACCTGCACTACATGTAATGGCATGCCTTAATACTTTACAACCCTCAATGTTGCTGTGTATCTCAAGTACAATGGCTTATAACAGAATGGAAGGCATCATGGATGAGAGTAGTCATTACAGTGTGTTTGCTCCTTTGATAATACTAGATTAGACAGTCTAGCTATCAATCATCTGAGTGCTCATTTAAAAAACATAATGGGATCTGGTTGTTTTATTAGTGTCATAGTGATACCACTATGCACAATACACATCTGCAAGCAATACCTGTTACAAGGGCAGGCTGAGAACATCACTGACACACCCCTTAGCTCAGAATCCCCCCCACCATCAAGATGAACCTACTGGGTCTAGACTCTCTGAGTATTGCTTCTTCCTCAATTATGTTGTATGCTCACTGTTGTTGACCTCCCACTCACCTCCATCATCTCAAAATTCTGAGGTCCAAGTTCAGTCCAGTTCTGGACAGATCTGCACAGACTTGAGCAGGTATGTTGCTTAGATGCCAAATACACTTCAGGTCTGCCCCAGATCTGTGTCTGAACTGCATGGTGGTTTATATGGGCAACAGATCTGTATAGAGCTGGCATAGGTATAATTGATTATAGTAAAATACTGAAAATTCAAATATTGTCATAATTGAATAAAATAAACCTCCACTACCCTTCATTTTTGCCCAAGCATGGTGTGAACCCTGGACCTGCTGCATTGACCCAATAGCATGGGGCCTGGCAGAACTTTAACCACTGAGCCAATTGACTATGGTGAGTTTCTGTCATTAAGCATATATAGCCTATATTTGTAGTGTTAGGACCACTTAGTACTGCTTATGCAGATAACAATGTAGCCCATGTTGCATTGACTTGGGTCTATTCTGAGGCATAATGGGATTGGAAGTTTTGTGTCTGATTTGGAAGATCTGAAGTGAACATTCAGAGTTTCCTAGAATTAGAATATGTAAAATAGTTCAAATTGTCAACTACCACCAGTAGCCATGCACAGTGCTTTAAGAATTGTGAGAAGACATTTCCTATAAGCAAGATCAGAATGAGAGAAATCAAATTAATTCAAGAAATAAGATCTCCATCCCACAGTCAGGATAAGTTATCATAGTTAACAACAGAGAAGAAAACACTGATACTGACTGGTTAGAATTCAACAAATTTGTCAGCCATGTGGCTGATCAGTTTGAGTACACTTAAGTGTCATGCCTTACTAGTTCTGTATGGTCCTGTGTTCAAACCCAGCTAGATGTAGGCTTTATTCCTGCATATTGGTACATGAAGTGTGATGGCTTAGCAATAAAGCAGGTGACACTGAAATGAAGAGGCATAGTTCTGGATGGGATCTGGGTGATTCTGGTCTGAGGTAGTCACTGGTACCCTCTGGAGTTTAAGCCAGCTTCTGGTATAGCTAGGGAGGGTCCTTGAAGGGAGTGACTGGCTTTAGTCAGCTGTGTCTTAGATCATGTATTGAAGATCACACTGTGATGGTGTGGTTGATATATGTACTTTGTCTAAGTCCAATATACTGGCTAAAGGTGTGGTGCTTCCTTGGTAAAGGAGCTTAATTGGGAATATATCTCTAGCTGCACTGGAAATAGAACATGATAAGTGAGGGATTAAGGGGAAATAACAATCTGACCCATGTGAGACTACATGCATTGGGACAGAACACCCTCCACTCATTCAGATCTGATATGTCCAGTTAAACTCCATAGTTTGGATTATTAGTAGGCATCACCTAATCTCTGAATCAAGGATACTAGCTGTTTGCTGGTCAATGACACCATATCAGGTACCTCTGGTGTGACCTTGGGATCAATCCAGTAATGGCACTTGCAAGGCATAGAGCCCAGACAGTTATAACCATGGTAATCAGGCCCATAGGGATATAATGAACCAGCTGCTGAGTAACAGAAAGTGACTAAGGTCATGGGCCATAGTAGTGTGACTGGAAAACACCACACTGGCTTGAGAGGACTATATCCTATGCCAGTCAGCCTGGTACAGATAAAATAATCAGATTCTGGCTCAAGTTAATTCTACATCACACATAAAGTGTAAGGGTTACCTATAAGGGGCCCCCTAGATGGGTTCTTTCCCATGTACCACCATCACCTCAGTTTTGGTCATGCAGTAGTATTTACTATGTCTGATGATAAGTCTGTGTATATACACAGTTTGAAGAATTGTCCTTGGGATGGGGATATCAAGTTCAAGTTAGAGGCTGAGATGTCAAGTCCCACTCTATCACAGGGAGGTGATGCTGAAATGGCAGGCCCCTCTACTCCTTGTGCATCAGTCCTCCCAGCTAGGCCACCCAATCCTGTCATATCTGTCCCTTGCAAGAGCAAAGACAAGAAGAAGTACAGCTCCATCACTGCTGAGCTCATGCCTCTCTGCTCTGCTTAGTGCCTTCTGTATCATGCCCTGCTACCCCTGTCCCTCCAGTTTCTCCCTTCCCAGTTACTGGTGCTCTTTCTCCAGGAGCTAGTGTTTTTGCTTCTTGTGTTTGCCCTCTGGCTACTACCTCTTGGCTATCTGCCAGCTCTTCTGCTGGATTGCCAGAGAAGGTCACTTCTCTTAATAACTTACTTGCAGCCTTGGCTGGCTTGCCTTGGCCTGATCCACAGGATCTTATGTGCCTGGCACATGCTCTGTCTGTTACAGTGGGGCATATATTTGCTACTCAAGGGCATATTCTGCCCTTTGACGATTCTCCCAATGCACCTATCTCGGTTTCTACCTTATGTGACATGCTGCCCTGTGATGCTCTACAGCATCTCCCTCTAACCCATGGAACAGCTAACTCAGCTGCTCCTGCCCCCTCTCTCTCTGCATATGGTCCTCCCTCAAAGACCACTGCCCATCCTCCCCTGGCCCCTAAGCCTGCTCCCCTCCCTAGGCCTGCTCAGTCTACCAAGCATCTCTCTCCTCCCTCTAGTGTCAAGCATAGCTATGCTGACACCATTCATGATGTGATGTTGTTGCTCAATCTGGCCAAGACAGTCCCTGACCTCCCTTCTGATCATATCATTGCAATATATCAGGCATCTGTCCCACTCACTGCTCCTAAGCAGAAGATCAAGTCTACTATTCCTGGTTCCTCCTGGCAGCAGGTCCTTGTCAAGATTGACCCCCTCCCTTCTTCTTCACAGTTCCTGGCTTTAGTAGGGGCTGCTAATCACTCTCTCAGTAAGAGTGACCTTCAGGTTGACTGTTGTCACTTTGCATATGGGGGGATTTCCCTCCTTACCTCTCATGTTGCTTCCCAGGGTGAGATAGACCTAGTGAAGGCTAGTATCTCTCACCTCCTCTCCCTCCCTGAGGGTGGAGTTGAGGCTGCCCTTCCATGTTTATGGTCCTACCTTAAGGTTATGGACATTCCTTTCTTTAAGGCAGACAGCCAGCAAGTCACAGCCTCTAATATTCAGGCAGTTATGGGGAAGTCCCACATGGCTGGCTCCTTTACCCTTGCAAATAGCCCTCAAGTTATGTGCAACTCCTGGTGTACCAATACTACTACCATGTGGTTCAACATCCTCGACTTCCAGTCAGGTGCTACTGCCAAGTACTTGATTGAATCTTCCTTCCAGTTCAGCCTGGCCTCATGCTTTGTGCATACAGTCTGCTTCCATTCAGGCATCCCCTTGTGCCAGCATTGCTGGCACTGGGGACACTCAACTTGTGCCTGTTGTTCTCAGGCCCCCTGATGCCCCAGGTGTTCTGGTCCTCATACTGAGGCCAGCCACTGCAATCATGCTTCCTACTGCAGGGATAACCCCTCTGTGAAGCCACCCCAGGAACCAACCCCTGTGAGAGCCCCATGCCTGTATGCTGTGCACTGTGTGAACTGCAAAGGTGATCACAGTGCTTCTGACTGACAGTGCCCATTCTGGCACCACTGCTTTGATCAGGTGTGGTTGGCTGAAAAGTCAGCCCTCTCAGACTTGTAGGAGGTGATCCAGGAAATTTCTCAGAAGACAGCAGAGGCTGAGCACAAGGGTAGGTGTGCACTTGGCCATCGCCACTGAAACTGAAGCATTGACAAGGTCCTCATCACTTGTTGAGGAGGGAGACATTAGTGGTAATCTGATTGCAATGGACATTTTCTGCTCATTATCTGTTTTGTAGTTATGTAGTCATCTTTGGATGTATTTGTTACAGTACCCCAGGCTACTAACCTGGGACTGGACTGCTATTGCACACTGGTATATAAATTTTTGAGTTAAAAAAAAAAAAAAAAAAAGAATTCAACAAATTCTAGTACTTGTAGTTATACAATAATTTCATTTGATTCTATTGCATGCTGCCTCGCTAGTGCACTCAGATAAGTATGTGCCATTTACAGGTCTGCACAAGTTCCATGACTGATCTCTCCATTTCTGTTTGTCTTGCACAGATCTGAGCCCACCTGGACCAGATCTCCTGCTATCTGAGGTAGATCTGAGACATATCTGCTCAGAACCAATAGGTGCTGGTCAGATATGCCTCAGAACTCTATGAGATCTTTACAGACCTCTACCATCTATGCTCAGGCAGTTACAGGTGTGCAGTCAATCTGTGCAGAAGTGACCAGAAACATGATATATATGTGGATAACACAGTTGGAAGTGCCCTATCAGCACAGATCCTGACCTAACTGGGACCTCAGAATTTTGCAATGATGCTAGTATCTTTACATCAAAAATGACCACTGGGCAATATCTTGTGAAGATGTTCCCTGAGATGATAAAAGCACTGACTGCAGATGACGTGAGAGTGTATCAGAGTGTTGGGTTAAAGGGATGGTTGAACAGGCAAAAGCGATTATGAGCAGTGGTGAGTCTTTGATATGCTCAACAATACAACTTGTAGTAATCTCAAAATTATCTGTAGCAATTTTCGTGTGTCCATTGTACTCTTTGTCAATGGCTGTCAAGGACTGAGGGTATAAGGTATGCAAATATCTCTTTTTTTAGAGATATTTACATACTGATGTTTGGACAACTATGCTTATGTTGCAAGGCAAGTTTGCAGTGCTACCTACATTACACAATGATGACATGGTTTACTATTTCACTAAGTACATCCTTTGTTACTCTTCTCAGCCTTAGCCTTTTGTCCTTGTCCTCTACTCCTACCATTGCTGCTTTGTCTACTGGTTCAAACATGTCTTTTTCGTGTTTCTTAAACTTTACCTATTGATCATCACTTAATGCCTATACCTATTCAGTGCTCCAATTGCCAAACTCCAAACACCACCCTTCGCAAACACCAAACTCACAAATGACTTCAGCCAGTTGTTCATGAACTTTGCTCTTTTGCTCAATCCAAATGTAAAACAGGATTCAAGGAATATGACACTGAAGTAGCCTAGGTGGAATGAGAATTAAAGAGAAGAGATAGTTTTTAATCAGACTTCTGGTGTGGGTGATAGGAAGGAGAAGCTGATGATAGATGTGAAGAGTGAGGAAAGGATTAGGCAGTCAATGTGCATGGGTTGTTTTGTCAGTGTATGCAGTGTAAGGTTAGCTAATTTGGCTGACTTCTAGTTATTGGGAGAGTGCTGCCATATCTACTGCTCAGTAGATCTGAACTGTTGCTGAATCAAATGATATATTTATCCAGCCAAATTTTTTCATTGAGTAACATGTCGAGCAGTGTGCAAGCATTACATGAATGTGAAGTCAAGTGAAAACAATGTGTCAAAAACTAACAACAATACATGGGCGACTGAAAAGCCCAACGATGACAGTTATTGTGATTGAGTGGGATTATTAGGGTGGGCAATACTTATACATCCAAAGTGTGACATAGGTACTAGAAGCCTGAGGCACTGTGGTTCATCCTAAGAGAATGATTGTTCATGCTGACCTCTGTCGATGCATCCTACCCAGAGTGAGTGACAAAGCTTTTCAGCTGCCCAACTGGAATAAGAAATTCATATGCAGAATCTCCTTTGAAATGACTTCATTAGCCAATATCGTATCTTCTGAGGGACTAAAAAAATGCCTGCAGAAGACTGGTTCGCCAGGAAGGACCAACCTTCATGAGCTTGCCTCTTTCTTTCTCCTTTGTGGTGTTGGAGCCTTCCATGAACAATGTCTCAACATGCATGCATTAACAATGTGTTCTTGCTGGTGCACACTAAATAATTGGCAGGTGGAATGAGTTTGAATATGGAAGATAGAACGTTGATGCATGTCGTACATGCTAAGTCCTTATACTTCAGCCACTTCATTGAAGTATCCTACAGATTGGGTATTGTGCTAGAAGCATCTTGCATATCTAAACGTTCTCACAACTGCTTTCCAGTGTGAGCTAGTATAAAGGTATTTCAGTTACAACATCCCCAGATTTTATACAGGATTGGGTAAGACATTTTCCCAAAGGTTTGGTCCTTCTATATGATATGCATGGACATGGACAAGGTATGATGCCTATCTGTCAGGATGAGTTCCGGAAGATGAGTAAGTGTATGACTGGTGGCCCAGACCATGACAAATTCCTTCAAGCTGTTATCCTTTTGAGGCTATCTGTTCCTGGATAATATGAGACTGTAGCATGTATAAAAGAGCTTACATTTCATGGAGGTATAGCTGGAGCTCAGCCTCAGCACGTCTTCACAGTCAGTCTCTTCACTTCTCTAAAAATGATAGTCACTTACTTATTGTTGTTCGTTGACATTCAGACACTCTCAGCTACACTTTGTACCAATGCACAGCCACTTATTTTGCAATTTCTACTCTGATGTATGTCCTTCCTTGATAACTTATGACCTTGTGGCGGGCTCACCCTTTTACAGACCATGAAGTTCACAACCATTGCTACTGCCCTTGTCACCCTTGTCACCTTCAGAGTCAGTGTCAACGCTGTGAACCCATGCCAGGCAATTGGTGCCACCTGTGAATACATGGGACTCGATTTCTGTACTAGCCAGTACGATGTTGAAGTTAATTTTCCTTGTGTTCCTGCTCAGGCAAGAATTGGATGCTGCTGATATGTGACATCTCCAGAAAACTAAGTTTCCTGCCAGTGGTTGCAGCTCCATGATGTCCTCCATTTGTCCTTTGGAATCCTCTTGTGAATGATTCTGGTGATTTGATGTGTTTGTGCTATGCACCTCGTTACAAGATGTGTTTTTTTGAATGCAGAATTGAGCCAAAATGCATTAGTGGAAAGCTGACCTTTGATGATCTTGTCTGCCATTTTCCAAATATAGCGAGAAGAATTTTTTGAGGTGTTCTGATGTCTTAGTATTCTTCAAGGCCTTCAAGCACATGTCATCCAGGGTGATACAAAGGTCTGCCAATGCCTTGACAGAACTTGATCAGCATCAAGTAATTGAATATGCATAGATTGAAATCAGAACAACACTTTGGAGAAAAATATACAGAGACCCTAGTGACCTCTATATGCCCAGTGGGCTGCTGAGGAAGATTGAGGAAGGTTAAGGGGTAGCTGGAGTTAGTGAGGACCATAGGCAGTTGAGGAATATACAGGCTAGTTTATTGCCTGCTGGCTTATTATTTCTTGGATATTGACAAGTACAGGCAGATACGGCCAGTGTTGTTTAATACATTGTTGTGCTTACAGTCTCTGTGTTCCTATCCTGTCTGGGCATAGTGATTCAAGCATACAATGAAGTGTACAAGCATATTGGAGCATATATACAAACACAAGCATACATTGGGCATATATCAAGCATACATGAGCGTATATTAAGCATATATCAAGTGTACATTAGGTGTATATCAAGTGTACCTTGAGCATATTTGGACATACACTAGCATGCCATTGGGGTCATTGTCTTAGAAGTTATAGACATTGTCACCCATTTTGTAAAAGCAATGATATGATGGCTTGATCTAAAAGAGAGGGGTGGATGTTTGCAAAAAAAGTTCATGGTAACATGTATGGGCATATCTGAAGCATGCTCAAGTGTACATCAAGTGCATTTGAAGCATATATGAAGCGTGTTCAAGTGTGGCCAAGTATGGGCAAGTATGGACAACGCATCCTTGAAGCATATATCAAGCATATTTGAAGTGTACATGGAGCGTGTTCAAGCATGGCCAAGCATGGACAAAGCATACTTGAAGTATATGTGAAGTGTGTTCAAGCGTGGCCAAGTGTGGCCAAGGCATACTCAAAGCGTACATCAAGCATATGTGAAGTATATGTGAAGTGTGTTAAGCATAGACAAGCGTGGATAAAGTGTACTTGAAGCATACATCAAGCATATATGAAGTATATATGAAGCACAGTCAAGCATAGATAAGTGTGGACCAAAGCATGCCTGAAGCGTACTTTAGTGTAGAACTTGAAAAACTTGAAACATTCCTGGTGGGAAGTATCAGCCATACTCCCATAGTCCCAGTTTATTGATTCAATGTGCAGTGTAGGTAAGTTTATGGTGGTCTATGAATGAATGCTTGGAATGACAACAAGCCAGTGCTATCCTCACTGTCCCTCTTACTGAGCATTCTCATCTACTACTTAGCACCCATGGTTTTTTTATCATTATAAATTGTTCTCAATTGTTTTCAACAAGGTGAGATAATTGCCGGGGCCAAGACAAGGTATCTGTTATGATGCCACAGTTCATCAACCACCAGCCACGTGCTAACTGGGACATGATATCCTCACTTTTCTTTCTCATTCAATGTTTGCAACATCACTGTGAGGTTTCATAACACATGTATTTGACATGGACTGTAAGTAACACTGTCACATCGATGCAACAACTTCTGTTGATAGACCCACAGTAAGGTCTCAGGCATAGCAAGCATAGAGTTGTGAGTACATAAGCATGGTCAAGCGCAACAAATATCATATGGATACACTCCGAATACGCTCCATGCTCTTGAGCATAGCAAGTGTAGAGTTGTTAATACATAAGCATGGTTGAGTGTGGCAAACATATGGACACACTCCAAATACGCTTCTATGCTCAGGCATATGCTTCATTCTCATGGCCCTGTCCTGTCTTGAAGTTTCTATTTTGATTGGAGGTGGAATGATGAAATGAGTTCTTGGCTCGAGATTGACAAGCAGCATTATGATGTAATTCAACCCTATTGGGGGCTGGTCCCAGGGAAGCGCATTTTGCATCGCTGTTTGTTCCAACCTATATACATCCCAAGCTGGAAGATACAAGTCCTTGATGTGAATGCATGTGAATGGATGGATCCTGGCCATGCGAGTTCAGCATCAACTCAAAAAAATCAATCTCACGCTCATTTTTTCCTGTTCGGTTCCGTATATCACAACAGATGCATTTAATGCACTTGCACACTCAAGTACGTACTACTCTCACCATTGTCGATCACCAATTCACCTCCATTCCAACATTTGCATGCCTTCCTCAGACAAAGTTGCTCTCCCAGTGATCCCATGGATCCATAGGTTTGTCATATCTCACGCTTGTCTAATCTAGATCAACTTAGAGAGAGATTATCTTGGTGGAAATGCCCACTTGCACAAAGGGAAATGATTTGTTTCATTATGTGGGAGATAGAGCCATTTGTTGTAATTGTTGGGCATCTTCAGCTTCTTGAGCAGGGAGAATGTACATAATGAAGGGGTTATTTGCATGAATGTCAAGTACTTTTCGGATATGTGGAGTGAAGGTTACAATATTGGGACATTCAGCAGGTACGTTTGGATGCATTTCTACCTATCCATGCCTTGGCTCATCTGTAGTCATTCTCTGCACTCCTCCCAGTTTGTCAAATAGGCGCTGGATACATCATAGTAAACAACGGACACACACAACCTCCACTCTCACATGAATTCTTGCTGATGGCATACCAATATTGCAATGCTCAGCAAAATCAACCTCGACATCATGCAAAGCACATTCTTTACAACATCTATACACGTTCCTGTCGTCAATGGAACATTGATCATGAATGCCCAATGGAGTTGTTAGAGGAGGGAAAGATCAACGGGGTACGTTCACATCTCCCAGCTCCCGTTACACTCTTCTTGAACATCACTCATACTCACCAGGTAGTAGTTCCCTGCTGTGACAAATTCCTTTGAAGGCACTGCAACCATCAACACCACAACAGTACCCAAAATGACCACAGCACAGGATTCCGGAAATGACGAAAGCGTAATTTGAGAACGGTGTGAGAGTGTATGAGAGTATTAAGTTGGGAAGGGTGGTCAAGCTGGCTAGACCTATCATGAGCAAAGGTCAGTGCTCAGTGAAGTTTCTGAATTTGTACAGAAAGCTAATTGATGATATATTATGTGGTGCTTCAGCAATCTTTGTATGTCCGACATATGTGTTGTTGAAGTCAGTCACAGGAAAGGCTACAAGGTACTTACCAAATGCTCATCCATAATGACATATATACATTAGCTCAGCAAATATTGATGGTATCGGAGGAATATGCTGGACTGCCTGCATTACATGGCAACAACGTGGCTTACTTCTTTACCAAGTTCTGTTTTCCTTCATCCTTCTCTTCACTGCTCCATATCTATCCCCTTCTCCACCTCCGACTTCCCCTTTCCCTCCCTCTTTCTACCTCCTCTTAATATTTTTAATCGTGATCTCTTGTTACTTGATACTTATCATTATCCACAGTACACCTACAGTGAAACTCTGGATACCATCCATCACAATCACTAAATTCACAAATGACTTTCATCAATCAGTCATGGACTTTCTCCTTCACTTGATCTGAGCATGGAATAGGATGCAGGAAATATGACACCTGATTGGCCAAAATGGAGTGAGGATGGAGGGAGGGGATTGTGTTTAACAGGACTTCTGATGGAGGGAGAAATGGAGGGGAATTAGGAGGGAGTTTTAAGTCAATATGTGTGAGTTGTACTTCTCATTGTGTAGTTGGCATGCAAGTTGAGCTGATTCAGTCGATTTAGGTATTGGGAGTGTCATAGCGTCTACTACACAGTTGACCTGTTGTCATGAATCAAGCTGTTACTAAGTTGGATGATGAATTCAGCCTAATGCCTTCATTGAGTAATGCATGCACATTAACATGGGGTGTGCAAAACGTCAATATCGGATCATCTGAGGGACTAACAGCATGCTTGCAGGAGAAGGTTCAACTACCAGCCTGTTTGGGAGGACTGACCTCATTAACAGGGATACCGTATTCGTCAGTAAAAACTCGGTAGGGATATATGTACATACTGGTCAGACATAATATACCCTACTGAGATGCAAGAGATCTGCAAAAAATTCACTGGTGATATAAATATATTCTACATACCAGTTAGGCAAGGTGCATATCAGCACAGTGAGAGACATACCTGCAGCATACCTGGTGGGTATTTCCAGCACCTTCTGGGCATTGTCACGTTGGACAGGTCTGCTGCATGTATGGTCATCAGTTCTCTGGAGTAACACAGATCTCATCTTCACCAACCAGTTCTTGTGCATACCTGATTTGAACCTCCCATATAATATCCAGATCTTGCATCAGCTGGCCAAAGAATGCATATATTCAGATAAGACATGACAGCTTGCCAAAACCCACCCATACCAAAGCCATGTATACACCAACAACCTGTTTACATGCGTAAATTAGACTTACAGTCTTGTAGGTCAGCATGGCACCCAAACAATTTGGCTTATATCTTTGGATCTCTGTTGCATGGGAATGGGGTCAACATGTTATCACCTTCATGACTATACAAAAACGCCAATACATACAGAAAACTGAGCCACACTACACTCAGGCTACTTCCGAGTTAAGGTACTGGTATTGAGAATCGAGATATCCCCCAACTTTGGGAGTATGATGGACTGTGGGAATAAGTCACCTGATCAAGGACTCAGTTCAAATGCGATGTATCTTTACTTCTGTTCTTGTTCATCCACCATCACCAGTCACCTTCATCAGTATAGATTATCGCTGCCACCGCCATCCACTATCTTAGCCTTTCAGGGTGGCTACTTTCCTTACCTAAAAACTAGGGCAGATACTTTGTCGGAGGATTCTTGCTATGTCATTTTGTTCGAGGTCTGGGCTGGCTGTGATTACACTGAACTACTTCTGGGCCAGTACAGTAAACCTCTCCTTGTCTGTCTCCTGTAGTCTCATCAGCTGCTATGTTATTTCTCTTACACAGGTCACCAACATCGTCTCTGGAAACTGCTTCATTCTTAATGCTTGCCAAATTCTGCCTATGTCCTTTGACCTCCAAGTCTTGATCTCTGACTACCTGATTCTTGAATGTATGCATCATGCGATGTTATGTATCACCTCTTTTGCGGACTGCAGCCGATGCCTTACACTTTCATTTCTATAACAACTTCATTGACATTCAGATGCTTGCTGAAATCATTCCTGGTGCTTGACGCATATGTTCCAATGGCCATCCTTTTGTGGTGAGTTCCTGGCATACCATTTGTTCTTTACTTATGACCTTTGCTACAGTGTACAATGAATCATTGTGACAATGCCTATTGTTTTGTTCTCAACTTATAGGATTGACTCGGATGTTAGCAGCTAGTCAGATGTATGCATTTTGTTTTGATAGCAAATATAATCTATTTCATACACCTAGCTGTCATAAGAGTGATTTCGATTATTGAGATCATTATTCACTCATTGAACTGCAGGCTCATGAAGCATATATATGAATATCTGATTGACCTGCCAGCTTTGTAAACCTGTCAGGTTTGGCAATACTTGCAGCACAGTGCTGCAGGTGTGCACCTCCAATGCAGTTAAGCATGCACCTGGCTGGTTTTCAAGACCAAGCTGGTATTTGATGGTGAGACAAGGGTTAGTGTGATAAGCGGAGATATGTTTACGGAGTTTTTACTGACATTGATCCTTTGCACTCGGGAGATAGATGATGGAGTCTTCCGTTAAAAGCCAACCCAACGTGCATACATCCAGATTCTACAGCGTTTTATTCACTAATGCACACTAAACAGTTACCACATGGAATGAAACTGAGCAACTTTGAAAATGGAAGATAGGGCATTGATGCACCTTGCAGGTACTAAATACTTCTGCCACCCAGCATAATCATTGAAGTTGGACTAGAAGCATCACACATATTCATGACTTGTTTCTAGTGTAAGCTACAAAGTACAAGGTTTCACAAGATGTTCTACTTCAGCCCCAGATGTCATACAGATTTGGGCAAGGCATTTTTCCTGAAGGCTCAAATCTTCACAGACATGGATAGGGCCTGGCGTCTATCTCTTGGGAGGCATTCTAGAAGGTGAGCAAGTGCATGGTTTGTGACCAAGCCCATGACAAAATCCTTCAAGCTGTCGTTCTTCAAAGCTATCTGTTTTCAAACAGTACAAAAATGTAGCATGCATAAAAAGGCTTACATTTCATCAAGGTATAGTCAGAACTCAGCCTCACTGTGCCTCTACAGTCAGTTTCTTCACTTCTCGACAAACAATAGTCACTTATTTATTGCTGCTCATTGACATTCAGGCACTCTCAGCTATACTTCGCATTAATGCACAACTATTCATCTTGCACTTTCTACTCTGATGTATGTCCTTCCTTCGGTAACCTATGGCAATGCATTGGACTCATTATTTTACAGATCATGAGATTCGCAAGCATTATAACCACCCTTGTTGCCCTTGTCACCTTCGGCACCAGCATCAGTGCCAAAGCTAATGGATATCCCAGCAACCCATGTGAGAAAGTTGGTGCCAGTTGTGATCCTATCATACCCAGTTTCTGCAGTGGCGAATACAATGTGGGGGTTGGTTTGCCATGTGGCCCCAATGGTTGGGTCAGAGTTGGATGCTGCTGGCATGCGCCACTGCCCCCTGACAACTAAAGTTACCTGATCACGGTGTCATGGTGTCTCCCGAGTCCCATGTGAAATAGTGATGGTTCTGTTGATTTGTGCTATGTACTTTGTTATGAGATGATGTAATTCGAATCCAGAATCAAGTATTCATGTTGATGTGAACTGGAAAGGATTGGGTCATTGCACTGAAATGAAATGCCTTGGGGTAAAGTCACTTTGGACACTAATTTCCCTGGGTTTGGGAGCATGAGGAGTGTGGAGAGGCATTTGGTTGCTAGAAGCACAGTCAAGTGCGTCTTATCTGGCTCATAGCAACTCGTGCTGTGAGAGCAACCTATTCATTACTTACCAAAGAAATGATTAAGATCAAAGTCCACATTGAAGTGTTGATAATATCGCAGAACGAGGGTTGTAAATGACATTAGTTGAAGCTCAATGAGTGTCAATAGCAATAAAATATTGTTAGTCCATTAATGGCTCGGTCATTAGATTAACTTACCCTGACACAGTCCTGCAATTTGTGAATGCCTTTTAGGATATTGACGATTTCATCAGCCATAAGCTCTATTTCTCACGTAAAAGACCACATCTATGTTGATCGTAATGCACATTCCTAATCTTATCACCATCTCTGTTAGCTGCACTCCTCCATCATGTCATCCCATTCTGCACTGTCAATTTCAGCCCAGTCTCTCTCACTTGTCTGCAGAAATACCTAGGTGATTGGCGATTTTATTGAGCAGTATTTCAAGGGACGCAAGACGATTGTTGAGATTCTCAATTTTGGCCTCCAGGTTGCTATTCAAAATGTTGACTTTTGTTTCAAGAGACTCATTATTCACTCTTAATTTGACTTCCAAATCGTTGAATCTGTCATCGAGAGATCAGATCCCCACATGCGTTAGGTGGCTTAGAATCACGAAATCTCCTTTGAGAGAATCCTCCAGGTACACAGGGATTGGCGGGAGGGGAGTTGGAGGCTTTTCTCTTCTTTTCACATCAGAGACCAAATATCTGACTATGTGGTAGCATGGACGATGGTTGCATATCTGAGGATTGGAAAGCATCTCAGATAATAAAGGGTTGATGGATGCACAGTGGGTACAAAACTGAACCTTCAAAGACAAAGCTAACATCATGATTAAATCAGAACTTAGGGAGCTGCCAATAGCCCCAGTTGCAGAGAAACAACTTACAACATTCTAAGCAAAACCAAATATGATTGTTGAGGTCCTTTACTTTGTTCTTGCACCAACAACAGATAGTTGAAGGGAGAAAACACCAGCTGTGGTCCCCTCACGCATCCACATCCCACATTATCCAATGGGCAGAGCGTCTGTGTAGAAGTTGTTGAAACTGTATGACTGGATGGTCTGAGCTGTGTCGGCATCCATCAATTGTTGGCTTACGCAAACACTCATCACAGAGGTCAAGCATTTTGACTAAACCTTGGGGACCATCAGTATGCCAACATCTGAGGCATGTCATTTGAGGCTCCTCCTTAAAATGAAGACGTATTCCACATCCAGAGCAAACAGTATCCTTGGAATAGAATGTATGCATGAGCTTAGCAGGCTGGGGCTTTGAAGGAAATGTACATTGAAGAAAGCCAGTCTCCCTCATATCGGAGCACTCCATTCACTTTGACATAGAAGAGTGCTTCAGAGCCACTCGCACCTTGTGCTACAGAGAGAACATGGCTCAGATCCTCACCTGTCTTACTATCAATTGTGTCTAGTTGTTGGTCTGTGAAAAAAAAGACTTTCGCAAGCCCTGAAAACTAAAGAATGTATATGCATAATCATGTATCAGTCAAAAAGTTGTCCATGTACCATCCCAAAAGCAAAGTTCTTGGGATCAATACCTGGAAATGCAAGTACAGCAAAATGCATAGAATGTCTGGGCTTAAAATACCTTTGGTGCCTTGCAAGAAAGAGT
>KQ962534.1:51308-91229 GCA_001563735.1 Leucoagaricus sp. SymC.cos
CCCTACCGCACCCTACCGCACCTTTGGCGCACTTGGCGCACTTGCGGTAGGGTGCGGGTGTGCGGGTGCGGGTGCGGCATTTTGTGGGGGCTCTTCCTGCACCTCTTCGCGAACCAAAATCACTGACTGATGGCTATTTGTTGACATCCAGACTCTCGGCTATACTTTGCGTTAGCGGACGTCAATTTACTCTGCACTTTCTGCTCTGATGTATATCCTTAATTTGGTGACCTATGGCTGCACATGCTCATCACATTACAGATCATGAAATTTGCGAGCATTACCACCACTCTCGTCACCCTTGTCACCTTCGGCGTTGGTGTCAACGCCCGAGGTCCCAATCCTTGCGAGGCTGTTGGTGCCACTTGTGAGGTCCTGGGACCCAACTTCTGCGATGGGGGTGTTCGAGTCGATTTGCCGTGCGCTCTCCCGAGGCCTGGAGTACCGCTGTGTTGCTGGTACCCACCATCTGACGATGATTCACCAGGTACCATCTCTCGCCTGGTGCTCCAGAACGTTCTACGCGTCTTGTAAATCCTTTGTGGACTGGTTCCGGTGATTTGATGTCTTTTGTACTATGTACTTTGTTACGAGATTTGTTATTTTGGAGGCAGACCAATTTTTCGCCCTTCAATGGCTACAAGATGGAGTGCGATTTCTCTCTTCATTGCTAAGATGCGCAAACATCTACATAATCGGCCCCTTCATCAGGAAATTTGGAGGTAATATTGCAAAAGTGACCGTTTAGGGACAATCGGCGGGTACATTTGTTCACATATTTTATCTGGCTCATCCACTCATTCTCCGAACATCTCGTATGGTCATCTAGGCGTTGCTCCGGTTCCTCAACATATCATAGTTTCAACTTGGTGCGATTTGACGTTAGAAATTTATGAAACTATGCCGCAGGGAGATCACCAGCATCACATAGTGACGACGTGGCTCCTTATTTTTTGTCAAGTACGTCCTACGTTCCAGCCCAACCCAACTGTCACATGGCATTCGGGGAATACGACGCCATACTGGTCCAAGTTGAACGATGAGAAGAAACAAATAGTGTTTGACAGGACGTCTGAGACGGATGCTAGGAAGGGGGAATTTGAGATAGTGCTCACTGTAATCAGGAATTGAGCTCTTAGTAAATTAAATAATGATCTCAGTTTTACTTTTTCGTCTGCCGTTGCGTCCACTTCAGTATAGGACACAAGTGGAATGCAAACGCTGACGTCGGATTATCCGAAGAACTGACAACATTCCCGCAGGATAAAATTCAATTTTAGGATCGCCTGAGGGACGGCCCATCATCAACTAGTACAGAGCAATCCCACTCCAGAATGTATGCTACCATCATAAACCATCTGAGCTTTAATTTTGTCTCCTTCTATCAACAATGCCGGATGTAGAGATGTATTGGACGATTATCATCGTTCTCAATGCGCTTCTCCTTTTTTGCTGAACTCTTCCGAAACGCGGCTTTGTGCTGGCTCCCTTGCTACAACAAGCCTCTGTTCCTCAGTACTCACCTTATATGTTCCATGAAGGTGGTATAGGAACTGCACCCGTTGGGACGAGCTTGCTGGACAAGTAACCTCAAAGCGCTATCCGTATCTTCAAATACATTCCACGCCCGTTGCCATCAATTTAAATCCTACCGACACTTATTACAGTCACAGTACCTCGGCGCCAAACCCGGTTACGATAAAACGGTGGATTTATCGCTTCGTAAAATCTGGGTTCGTCTTTCTCATTTACTCATGAACCAACAACATCAACTAATGCTAACATTTCATTCAGCGCGTCAACGGACGCTCGTCATCCCTAGATGCGGCGGTACCTCTGTCAGGCTGATACCGCTACTCTCAGCAAAGTTAATTCCGATATAACCCCCAGCGCGTTCTTTGGAATATTTACCATTCAAGGGTAGCGTGTTCGTTGACACTATAACAGCCTCCAAGATGACTTGAGGACAATTTCTTGTGAACATGATCCAGGGAATGACGAATGAACAGATTAGGGATGCCGTAGTGCAGTCGAACGCCGCAAGCCCCTCGCCAGTAAAGTTAAATCCATTGTTACTAACATCAGTCCACGGTACCGCTCCTTCCACACTCTGCCACATGCATGTATATTGGCTTCATGCTTAACACTTCCTTGAGCCACCGAAGGACCTTTTTGTGATCTGATTCATTTAAATGTGAGGTGAGAAAGCTGGTGAGAGTTCGAAGGGATATGATGTCGAGAACAACTCAACGAACGAGAGATTGGATGGTAGTAATGATGATAGATTTCAATCATGTGATCGAGTCTATAAATGCGTAATATATAGTATTTACAAATAAGAATTAAGGAAAATAATATAAAATGCAACTGCCGCCTCCAGTCTCGCCGTCACCTCACCTACCCACTCTGGGCACGTCGCTGGCTGCCACCCCTACACAAACATCTGTATCAAAGGTTTTGCACGTGACAGTGAGGAACACGGGGACACAATGTCAATGGGATTGCATTACTCATCCTACTATCCCCCTACACCCAGAGATCATTGTTATCCAGGCGTGCGAGCGGCTATGTGAAGTCTGAGAAATCATCATAATCAGCAGAGTTCATGAGGAGTACTTGAGCGAGGCATTACTGATCTCCAATAAACCTGATCCCCTCTTCACTGTCCACCAGACTGAGGTCATTGCAAGCACCAGTTCCATATCATGTTAAGTTCCAAATGGGATGGAGAGGGAATAGATGTAGAAGGGTCAGAAAGGGTCAGAGACAATCTACATGGAGACAGAGGCAGAGGCAGAGGCATGAGATTGGAGAAATTGGAAGGAGTCGGGAATGGACCTTGGCTTCAGCTTATGTGCTGCGCCGTTCCACTGCTGATGGTTCAATTTAGGAGTAAGAGTGAAAGGACTTAGAGGAGCTTAGAGGACAAATAGTTTAAAGTCAGAATAATCAAGAGTGTTGAACTAAGTCGATTATCAGACTGGAGAATACATGACAGTAATCTGCTACTTATATACCTATGGAAAACATCAGAAAGTGATAAACAAGAAGGTAGAATAAACAGAAAACTATGTGACATGACAGGCATGTGATGGAGACAACAGAGAGATCATGAAGAGGTATGACATAGTATGAAGAATGGGCATATAAAGAGAAATGGGCAGTGACATATGAAGTATGAATGAAATCATAAAAGGCAGGCATAATATAAAAGGAAATGTGAAGGTGGAACAGAAACCATTGGTATTGAGCAGAAAGATATAGAAAGGAATAAGAACTAATAATCAACAGGGATAAAGGATGAATGGAATCAAAAGGGAGATAGGCAGAAGCATGCAGGAATATTTGGAAACAAATAATATACAAGGAAATGATAAGATATAAAGTGGTAGGAATAGAAATGGAATAATTCAGAAGCAGTCAGTATTAGTCAGGTTTGTCCAGAAACGTATGAGTTGTAACATATCAGGTATGTCAATGGTATATTCACCAGACTGACTTGGATCTTGGAGAAAATAGGCAAAAGGGTATGATAGAAGGAAATCACATCTCAAATGGGTAGGTTGAGGGAGGGATGGAAACAACAGAATGTAAATGTTTAATTGTTCTGTAAAAGTCTGACTGAGTAAGTTGAAGGATATTGGCAAGATACCAGGTTCAAGTATTCCTAGAGAGTATCAACAATGCCCCAAGTACATGTCAAGTAGTTGGTAGGATATTGGACAGGTTCTTGGACATCATGCCATAGTAGAAGAGATCGAGGATATGAAGTGGAATTGGCAGCAATAGCAATGAGATACAGAACACCCTCAGGTGGCCAATCAGGGCTAATTTGATCTGGAGAATGTTGATAGATGCTTGCAAACTTGTCATGAAGGACACATATCATGTCTCTGGCTTGCACATTGCCAGGGAATCAGACTGTGAGGTATGTATTGGTACATGCCATAGTGGGCATGGTCCATCAGGAAATCTGTTAGTAGCTATATGTAACATCTGCCACAATCAGTTTTTTAACTTGTTTTAGGACAATTAGTGTTGGTCCTTTATTGATTGCAACCCAATTTTGACTGATACTGGTACAGTCAACAATGAAACTTGATCAGCTCCATTGTGTGGGACTATGAGGGCTTGAATATTAAGAATGAGTCTGCATGACTAATATGTCTTGCAAATCAGCACCAGAAATCCACTCGATGTGGAGAATAGACTCATACTAGTACAGAAAGTGTACAATTGAGTGTACTATGAGTATTTCACCTCCACAACTGCCATGACATAGAAAAAAAGATGCACCACAAGATGACCTGGCCTATCTGATGAATATAAAATATATAAGGAAGCAATGAGATAAACAGCCCTATAGTACCCAATGAATACAATCCAAGTCACCATTCAAGGAATTGGATCACTTACCAGCTAATATCAACAAGAACCATGAATTATTCCTCATAACAACCTTCACAATTGGATTATCAATCCATCCTCACATCCTTATATTCATTAATATTTCCAATATATCAGGACCCAGAGTAGGACCTGATTAAACACAATAACTGCCCTATAAGTCATACAAAACATCACAAAGAGTCATTCATCAAATGAGAGACAAGCATACCCAAATTGCTTTGACTCACTCATCATTTTTTGTGTAACACAGTACTTATGGGGCTGCATCTTTGGTATGACAATGGCAAATAGCCAGCTGCTGTGTGCCCAACACAGGAGAAACCAGATGCTGAAAGCAATGTCAAGGGGACAGCTTCAGTTATGCAGCACATATACTAGTCAGGTAGAAAATGGAAGCTATATTAGCTGGAGACAGTATCAAGAGAAACAAAATTGAGCATACCTCTGACCATCATCACTAACTTGAGGTTGGCAAGAAGTAAAATGATTGACCCTGCTCAAACATGAAACTATGTCAAACAGCTCCCATCCACTTGTTCTAATCCTGTGGGCATTAAATGTATGAGGTTAAAACTATTGAAGACAGTGTTAGCATTGTCTGAGAGGGTGAGTAAAAGAAAAGATGACACATATACCTGTGCCACAAACCCTAGATATCAGCTTGTGAAGAAGGAGCATCTGATCTACCAAGGCAAATTTCTGGAAATGAGACATGAAAGGCATTCAAGTGAGAAAGGCTTTAACTCAACATCAATTCTGTATATTGAGAATGAGGATTGGCATACTTACTTCCAGACATATTCAACCTCTCTATCCCATATCAGAAACTGATCATAAAAGATTAATAAAAGACCAGCAATTGTAAAGAGCCAGAATGGTGAGGCACATAGTGAGTGAGTCAATTGTCACTCAGAGGCATGTTGCTAAGAGACTCACCATTGCTATATTGCCTAATAAGCACCACAGCCACTCCCAGATTCAACTCTATGGCTGACAAGCACAACCTGTCCCCACCAAGAGAGCTGCATTGATGGTTGACAGTGGGCACTACACAATGAGTATTGGCACAAGCACTGAAGCAGATTAAGACAGCCTGGACAGTGGAAAAGAAGAAGATGATGATAGGTTCTGGGTCAACTCAAGGTCTTGTTATTGACTAATGAGCAACACTTACAGTTGCCTCACTGGGTCAAATTTTGGCTTTGGGGACCCTGAGTCTGACTTGGTGTCAACAACATGTGTGAACACAAAAGAAGCAATTAAGCACTATAAATATGCTGAACCCTTGGACTCACTTAATTTTGAACAATGATTTCTGTGAAAAGTCCATGAGGAGTTTCAGTTCAAGAACTTCTCAGTTCAAACAGCTCAGTATCACAGTTGCCTGTCTTAACCAATAGATGATGGTCATGACCCTCCCAGCTATCAGATATGACAAAGTATTGATTATTGAAAAGGGTGTTAATTCTATCAAAGAGGTGCCTTCTACTTTTGAGGAAATTTTCAACTTTTTTCTGTATACTAAACTGATTCTAAGACAATCTATTGATCGAGAATGAGATAGCTAGTGACTTTAGCATCTCTCAAGCCCATAAATTGTGCTTTATGGACTTCTCTGGCATAAGCCTTGAGAACATGTTCAAGCTGTCACCTAAGCTGGGAGCTGTGATTAGCATGAGTAACATAACAATTGATGGTAGCTCCCTGACTCTTGCCCTTCCAACTCACTAATCATGTGGTATTCCTGCACAAGGTTTGTTTCATTGTCAAACCAAACTTTATCTTCCTCAGAAATTTTTTTTTTGCATTCCATAATGCACAGAGTTGTGATCACCTTTCATTGACTTGTTTGTTGAGGGTCCAAGCCTTCCTCAAGCACTGAGAGAGAGATAGTAGACATCTCCAGGTTTTTTTAGGGAAGAGAAATGTGAAAAAAAGAAAAAAGAAACTACTGTTCATTCATGAAATTTTTCATTACCCAAGCACTGGAATCTATGGAACCAGGTTCTGAAACTTAGTTTCAGTGAACCTGGTGGGCATTTTGATGGGTACTATCAGTTATGGGGGTCAAATCAGGCATATGGAATTCAGTGCAGCCATAAAATACAGTGGCATGATGGTGGTGTCAAGTGCAGATCAGTGCAGATCAGGGTCTGGGTGCCAAACTAATGAATAGCAAGTAAATCATTGACCTCAACAATCATGATTAATTTCACTTCGACTATAGTCATGGTTCAGGATTTTTCTTAATCAGGATTAATCTGAATTCCAGCTAGAGCCAGGGGACCCCACGTAATTCTTCATTCACAGTTGTCAGAAATGGTAATAATCGTAATCATAATCATAACTATTGTAATCCGAAAATAAGGGAAACACCAAGTGTTGATCACATGATCATTAAAAATGTACCAAAGCAAGGTTCGAACACCAGACCTTACGGTCAAAGCACAGTACGAGAGAATTACATTTACCACTACACCACACCTCCTTACAAAATAGCTGTGATATATGCCTTATATGCTGCTTTCAGAGGAAAATAACATTCTCCGGGAGAGGAAATAAACCTCTTCTTTGTCTTGCTGGTTTAGTATACCTTTCATTCATTACTTCAGAACAAAAATTTGGTACAAAATGCCTCTATACAAGGTGGAACATGAGTCACCCCTAAACGATGAGGAACTTAGTCAAATTTCGCGGTGTTGTTTGGTTGTGCTTGACCGTTCTGAAAACGGTATATCCTTATTTTTACTTCATAATGAACTGTGGTCAATTAGTGTAGTGGTTTAGGTCATAAATATCAAAATGACCCCAAAGGCTGCACTAAATTCTGAGAGCTTGGTCAAATTCCCATTAACCAATTTGGTTTTGGGCTCCAGCTATTGGTTACAACAGTGTATTGGATTTGACAGGTATTAATTAAGAGCTTGTTTATCTGCTTATACATTGAGCATATCAATGGACCTCATTCCCTTAAGCAGTGTATTGAGTTTGGGGAGGTAATATAGAACATTATATTATAGTGGGTATGGATACAAGCAAGTATCTAGAGGCTAGTCCTTGACTGCTCTTGAACTGGGTGTGATTCAAGTTCAAACAATGCAGGCATAGCTGATAGTGAAAACTGGTCAGTGTCATCTTGAGGAGTGACTTTGAGACTTTGAATGTTTAGAATGAGTCTGCATGACTGTTAAGATAAACCAGTGTTATTGATTCAGTAAAGTTCAAAGTGGTGGATGAAGGTATTGTACAAGGACAGACAGAGTACAAACAAGTGAACTGAGCAAGTATAATTTCCATGAATTCTTGTCGCTTGTCATGGTTGTGTTCTATGGGGGACATACCAAGAGAGGACTTGTCCCATCTGGGGAAGATAGAAAAAATATGGCAGTAGCATGATGAAGAACTCTATGATCCCACAGGTAATAGCCTCAGGAAAAAGTCAAGTAGTTTAAGGGACCACGTACCTCCCAACACTAGTGATACCAAAGAATTATCCCTAATTATGACTCTCACAATTGGATGATTGCTTCACTCAGACCTCATATGCATGTTCTGCTGATATTTCCAATAGGTCAAAATCCAAAGCAGGGTTTGGTTGAAAAAAAGAACTGCCCTACAATTCATATAAGCATCACATAACAGCCATTTCTTGAGAGGCTAGAATACTTACCCAAATTGTTTTGATTTGCTCACTGCTTGTTGTATGATACAGTACTTGTCGGATTGCATTTTCGGCAGGAGAAAATCCAGAGTCTGTGTGCATGACAGAGAATGAACCAGATGGTAAGAAAGGTCCCAATAAGAGTATTTTAGTTGTGTAGGGAGTATGCTAAACAACAGTCAAATGAAATGTGATACTATGTTAACAAGAGATGGTGAAAGAGAGTTGATGATGAGTGCACCTCTAACCATCATCACTAACTCTAAGTTCATGAGTAGTAGCATGAGCGACCCTACTTATATGCAAAACCACATCAAGCAGCTCCTGTCTACTTGTTCTAGCACTGTTGGCAAGGAATGTATGATGTTGAAGCTGGGATATGTGAGGTTGGAATAAGTGACAGTTGATCATAATGGTAGGTGACCTGTCATGACACATACATCTGTATGGCAAGGCTGAGATATCAGCTTGTGAAGAACAAAGATTTGATCTATGGAGGTGAGTTTCTACATATAAAACATTGAAGACTTTTGATGAGAAACTTTATTGACACACTTACTTCCAGATATATTCCACTTCCTGATCCCATGTTAGAAAGTGATCGTAAATGAACAATGAGAGACTGGCAGCTGTAAAGAGCCAGATTTGTGAGGTAAATGAATGGTCACTTGAGGACAGTATGTTGCCACCTACTGTTAGTGTATTGCCTAGTGAGTGTTGCTCTCGAACTCAACTCCATCAAGCCCAGTAGCAGCCTGGCCTGTGGCTGGTATCATGGAATCCTCAAGCATTGAGGAAGAAGATGGTTAGAAAGTGGAAAAAGAGAAACTCAAGGTGACAGCAGGACTTGAATCATTTCCTGGGCACAGAAAATGAAGCCATGCAGCTTACAATTCACAGGTAGCCCAATCACTTATTTGAACAACCCTGTGACTATTGGGACATGATAGGACCCCAGAAAATCTGGGTGCTAACCCTGGTACAGGCTAGGATAAAACTGGGGAGATTTCAGTAGAACCCCTGGGTCAAATCAGGATACAACTGGCTCACTAGGAGCCGAAACCCTGATAAGCACCCTAGGATAAAACTGGTGAAGTCGGGAGAGCCCTAGTCCTTGATTAGGATAAAACTCCTGGCTCTGGGGCAGCCAACCATTAGTGCCCTTCATTTCTAACAACCCCCACTGCTCTTTCCATCAACTTATTTCAACCAAGTAGTGAGTATTCAAAGCTGCCACAGTAGGTTGATATACTAGTATTCTTACATAAACTATGATATATTTTGGAGGAAACACTGTCATTGATCATATCTGTCCCACTGCCATACACCACTATGATGGACATTAGAATCAATATTTGTCATCTTCAAATTATATCACTGGTTTTGAAATACTCTAAACCTCTTCAATCACATGAGTACTGATTTGTGATGATATGATTTTGCAAGCAGAAGAGTCAGTTGGACTTGAAGCTGGCTGTCTCCAAGTCTCTGTCACTTGACCATCATCACAATTGGATTCACATTCCAATGGTGCTCTAACAAATTTTAAGCCTGGTTGGATTGTATTTAGCAGAGGTTGAAATACCATCAACCACTACTAGGATTTACTTGTCACACACTGAGGTCTCAATGAGAATTTGAACTTATTCAGGATCCTTGTATATGTCGAAGTGTAGATGCCTATCTAGAGAGAATTCAAAAATTTTGTAAATTGTAATTGGCACTTTTCCAAAAGGATTGGAAAAGCTTTGGCCATCACATTATGAACTTGACACCTATTCTGGCACCTTGGGAGCCTCAAAATGGGTGTTTTCACCATCAATAACCAGCAGCTGTGACTACAGTTATCCTTGTCTTTCTTCATGCTTGTGGCATTCCATAAGCCTGAATAGTATTCTCAATATTTTTGTCTAAGCTCCTGAGGTCTCTCCATTACCAGACCACTCAGTAAAAATCCAGCCATGTTATTAGGCGCCCATATTATGAATTGCACAATACTTAGACGCCCATAATGGAAATCACAGTAAGCGCCTGAACCCTGAACTGGTGCTAGGATAAAACTGAAAAAATCCTGAAACCCTATGTCAAAATAGGATAAAACAGGGCCAAAGTTTGCTTGAAAATATTAGGATAAAACAGGTCAAATCCTGATCAGGCATCTGTAGGTATTCTCCAGGGTCCTGGCACAATCAAAACATGGTAAAGCATAGAGTCTCTTTCATTGGTATGCAGGATTTGACAACAATTCAGTTCATAGTATGAGAAGTGACTAATTGCACAGGATGGGCCATGATGATTGGTCAGGAACTGAGAGTGCTCTGTGCTTAACCAAGTTCCCACCTATAAGAAGAATTTGATTGGTCCAACCAGTTAAGATGTTGCCCATCTTTAAATTGACCAAAGATCTCCCACCACAATTGCCAGATCTCATATTCACACAATCAATGGGAGTAAGGAGCTACCCTGTAGAATGGATGTCCCTTGACACTCTGTTGATGAGCTCTGATGATTGCTTGAAACTGATGAGAGAATTTGGTTGCAAAACACAGTACAAGAAACCAGGTCACTACAGTAATCACATCCTCTCCAAACACATCCAATATTCCAACTCTAATTCTGAGATCATACCAGAGAACATGTTTCTTGAAGGACCACTGTCAATCACTCCTTCTTTCTACATAAAAGTACTCACTTTCAACAGCCTTGACAGCAGTCCTTGTCATCTTATCTCCTCTGAAAGTACATTGCAAAGTCCTGAAAGACATCAATAGATGTTTGGAGGTCTTGAAGCACAGCATTACTGCCATGAGCTGCAGTTATCATGTTTAAATGTGGAAACAATAAAAGAAGATTCCAGGCAATCCCAAGGATGCTGCAGATATCAGTCAGAAGGTCCATGGTTGAAATACCAAGACTATGCAAGGGACAAATGCTTTCATTGGACATAGTGTCGAATGGTTCCTTCAAAGATGAGAGCTTTAGCAGTAGAGTGGCATGAATGAGGGAATGGGCATGTCAAGAGCAATAAGGAAGGATGACCCTTGCATCACCAAGTGGACCCTGATATGCAGTGATGTGCAAGTACTTGAGTGTTGATATAAACTGAATGATTTCAGTAAGGGTTTTGTCAACTGAATACTGACTGCAGCAGTGGTGCAGTATCACTATTTGTATTTGCATCCCCTCAAATCTCTTCAGCTCTACAAGATCCAGACCACTGTCTCCCACCTGGTGATCAGCTTCAAGACACAAAGTGTGTAGGTAAGGAAAGAAATATGGTACTAAGCCGACCACTCGTGAATAGTTATTCTGTCTATTCTCCAGAGTTCAACGTATAACCCAAATGAGTGAACTGTGGAAATTCAGTGGTATTCCAAGAGGAATTTGACAAGTTCAGTCCGGGATCCACAAAGGGTTATGTCTGAGATCAATCTGAGACTCTTTGCCCAGTCTCTAGCATTCTCTGGTTTAATAAACAAGACCAGATGAATATTGAGCCTTGTAAGCGCTAATCCATGGAAGGAGCTTATCTTGGCCTCTGTTATCATATTGCCACTTAAATGAGAAGGTATAGCCATAGGACAATGGGAGTCTAAAAATATGGCAGGCTATTTTAAAGGATGCATATCCCTTACAGTTGATCTCTTTGATCTGGATATTGCAGTACCTCAGGATATCTAGGAGAATGGTCAACATGCTTTCACCCATAGATGCAAGATGCTGGTTGTGAAGGGATAAGGTCTTCAGTGTCAGTGAAAGAAGAGGGATGATATGATAAGCCATAGCAGGGTTTATGGTACCATTGGTGCTCAGATAGAGTCCCTTCAGGTTGGGAAGCAAGGGATCAAACCCCTGACTGAGGAAGGAGAGCATTTGCAATAGGGTATATTCTTGAAGTGACAGGAAGGAAGAGTATTGGAGGTAGTGGATGTGGGATAAACACATCGCAGCACAAGAAGTGAGACATTCTACAGTGCAAGTTGATGGAAATGCCATCTCCTATGAGAATAGTTCAATTGGGCATATTAGTTAATGAACCTTTCTACAAGATTCTGATGCTCTCTCACCCAGCAGTCATTTATAAATGTCAACAAAGCCCCCCGACCACTGGGCCCAGAAGATTCGGAAAAGTGATTGAGGACTTGGACGATGGATGTAAGTGTCATCATGGACTTCCATAGGTCATCTTGGGTGATATTGACAAGATTGCATGCAGTCAAAGCAAGAGATAGTAGGGCACGCTTCTTTGTTTTGATTTCTTCTGGATGATCGTCAGTGAGTGAGATTGTGAAATAACTCACAATTTCATGCCAAACATCTTTGTTGGAAGGAGTTGACATGGGCAGGGTGATACAGATTTCTGCTGATGTGGACCACGATAGATGTCAACAATAAAGGACAATAGATTTCAGTCATGTCACATCAATTTAGGCCAACGTTATGGTCTATTTTTACCATAGGGAGGGTCCAAGCATCATTGTGGTATGTCTTGAGCTCAGATCTTGGAAGTCCATCTATCAAGTGTGGTGTGTTCAACCATGGCCATGAGGAGTGGGCCAGGTGCTATCATGGTTTGTCATTTATGGAAATAGCAGTCAATCACTGTTGCATACTAGCAACATTGTATAGTTCAATAAGAATCATTATTGATTTTTTCTGCACTGTGTGCTTAGAACGATGGTGGAATGTTGAGCCCCTGTCGAAGTTGAACTTTCGCACTGAGCCCCCAAAAAATGCCACACCCACACCTGCACCACAATTGCAGGTTCCCGATCAGCCCCAAGTTAAGCAGAGGTCAATCAATAAAGGTAAAAGTTGGACATACATTGCCTTGAACCAAAGTGCCAGATTTCTGAAAGCAGTGTCTACACTGACCATCAATGTCATCACATTGGGAAGGGCACTGTGGATCCTCGATGTGCTGAACTTGTCAATATTGTAGCTGAGGCAAAAGGGCAAATATCATGAGAATGTAATCCTTCTGCTTGGGAGTCAGCTATAGTGTAAGCAACGGTGAGGGTATCTGACCTCTTTGTGTATGCTACCCAATCTCATGAAGACGGTGCAATCAGGTACAATGTGTATACATCAGGTGGCTGCACTAGGCAGTCTCCCAAAAATTGATGCATCACAATCTATAACACAGAATACTTCTGATTCAAAAGCTTTGGTTATGACATATTAATAGCCTCCACAAAGAAGCACCTGGGCTTGCAAGTAAAAAGATGATTGGATTGAGAGAAAGAGAGACTGTATCTGTTCTTTTGCAATTTTATGAGTTTTTGGAGTTTTGTGAAGTTGGGCTCTCTGTTTTGCTTTTGGTTCTTTAAAACAATCAGTGTTCCAGGTACAGGGTTGACTCACTAGCCAAACATCAGATAGGAGTAAAGTAGGTGAAGCTTAAGACTTGGACAAATGAACCGAGTGATACAGACATCTCCAAGCTCATAAAGTGTGTCATATTCACAGCCAGACAAGTTGATTTCATTGATGACTTCATGGGTTACATGAGGGGGTGTGTTAAGAAGGAAATAAGCCAAGATCCAAGCACGAATAAATAAGGGCATCCTCAGATGCATTTTCTGTGTGTTTTTCAAAGTTGAAACAAACTCAATATACACCAAGGGCATAGGTGTTTGTTGGAGTGAAGATTTGACAGCTTCAATGGCAAGGAGGGGAACTGGATCCAGATACAGATGCTTTATAATTGTGGTGGAAAAAGAGTGGTAAGCCACAGTCACATCAACTGGTGGCACCTCCTTGGGGTTCCATCCTCCAATGATCAGATCCTTTACACTTCAATTCAAGTCGAAAGATGTATGGTAAAGTAAAAATTTCAAGCCTAGAATACTCCACTATATGACAAACAAAATGACATCCTCAATGACGTCTACTTGCAATTGTGGCAGCCAAGGGCTTATAGAAATGTCATAAGTCTTTTAGAAGTTAAAAGTTGAGGGAGAGGCATATCGACTCCATGCACTCAAAAACAATCTTTCCTGCATCTACTGCAAATATGGCATAATACCCCTGAGGCTAGTATATTGGCCATAAGGGAAATGGAATGATCAAAGTTGGACATGTTCCAAACTTGACGTCAACTATATGCTATCAGTTGAAAAGGGGTGACATACAGATTATCACAACATCATGATTGTGAACACTGTGTGAATCTGTGCATACTACTTCATGTACAAGACTACAAACTTGAAAGCTTGCTTGAGATTTCCAGCGGCCGTATCGACGGAGAGAGCGCTTCTTCGATAATCTCAATTTGATATCTTCATTGTGTCTGGTTACTCGACAGTGTTTTCAGCTGACAGGAGGTTATCGGAATGTCTAAAATAACGGCTCATGAGATGCAAGCCTGGAAATGCTTAATTAGCTCACTGCTTTTCCTCGACTGATTTACAAGGTAATACTGACTAATGGCATGTGAGAGGTGGAACTTGGGAACTTGGAACAAATTCATAGGGAAAAGGAGGTTGAGTGAAGCTTTGATTTTCTGCTACTTGTGTGGGGTAGCCTTCATGATGAGCAAGTCCACCAATGCATCCTGGGAAGAGAGATGTCATTTTTATTCAGTAAAAAAGAGTATTTGGACTAACATCAGGTACAAGGATTCGAGATGCTTGCTTTAATGGTTGGGAGCCCGAGGTGGTAGTTTGGAAAGCATGTTCCCAATGATCTTCCATGACACCCAGAGTGACTTCAGGAGAAAGAGAGTCATTATTGCACAGGTGTTTTCCTAGCACTTGCAAAGTATATGAGTGAATTGGCTGGTAGACATAAGGATGAATCAAGACCACATACATTGTTGTCCTCTGAGTTGCAGTTCTTTTCCCCTGTCTTTTCTAACAGCTTGCTTCCATCAACTTGTACCATGGAATTCTGTAGTTTTTGATCATCATTCTTGTCGGCTCAGATATGGGGGCAGATTTGAGCTAGTTGATGTGATGCACAAGTAGTAAGATAGGCGACACTAGGAACATATATCTCTTATGTAAGCAAAAGTGGACAAAAATCCTGACCTTTATTACTTCAACACAAGGTATCTGATTGCCCAAATAACACTGGAGAGCTTAAGAAAAAGACCATTAGAGTAGCTTCCTGGTTTAAATTTTCAGAAATACAAAGCATATATTGAATTATTTAAGTAACAATTCTCTGGTACAAAAATGCTCAAAACCTTCTGTTAAGTATGCCAGAGGCAGAACAAGGCAGAGGTTGAAACTGATGTCTTGCCTTTCACCACTTATGTAATGTGTCATGTGATGTGGAAAGTGATTGATGAGGAGGAAAGAGAGAGAGATCTACACCACAAAAGCTCAAAATCTATTACTCACAATGGGCCACCAAAACAAGGCTTCTAAAACATGAATAAAGAACCTCCCTAACACACAAAAAATCAAAGAATCGCAGCAAGAATTGAGCTCGGGAAGCTCAGATGAAGAATACACACCTTCTAGTTCTCAAACACCAAGATTACAATCCAAGAATTGTCTTATTGATTTTATAACAGATACGGAGATGGAGAAGGATGTTGAGGGAAGATCTGAGAGTGAAATGGAGGAATTTACTGTCAAAGAACTGGAGGAAATAGAGAGGGAGGCTAAATCACTCCAGTTTGCCTCCCATCTCCAAAATTGCCTTTCTGTGGCCACTTGACTGCAGAAAATGGAAGCAGCCAACAACGCAAAATGACCCAGACTCTATCTAGGCAACTCCAAAAGGACCAAGAGAGAACACAAGGCAAAAAGACAAGAAATTGCAGAGAAAGGAGAACAATCTTTCATCAGCTACTACTTTTTGTTACAATCCAAAAATAGCGACACACCTCTCCTGGATACCGAGGAACATGTGGAGGATGGTAACAGAGACATTGAAGCTGCAGAGATGGAAGAAAATGAGATTGAGATAGAGTTAGATCGCATTTTTGGCCCTCATGAAGATGTATGTCCTGAATTGATACTTGCCTTGTCTCTTCACTAACAAGCTAATTAGCTCAATAGAAAAAACAAGAAACTTGATGCTTACCTTACACAAAGTGATATTCAAATGAAGGAAGCAAGAGATGGGGTAAAGCAGCTCCTGGAGCAAGTGAGACACCAGAAGATTCCCACAGACAACACTTCTGAATCCAACAAAGAGCACAAGCTCAACCAGCTGTGCTATAAAGACTTTCCACAGCTTCAGCAAACATGAATGGAGCTCTCAATACACTTGCACAACAAGAAACTCAATACAATTGTTTGGGCATGAATTTCATTGATGATTGGAGCACTTAACCTCTATCTTGATGCTGATCTTTCATATACCTGGAGAGGGGCCTCTGCTTTGGCAGTGAAGGCTGGTGAAAGGTCTATGAGCTATGCTTGACAGGTTAGAAGCTGGATCTATCAGTTTCTTCATTGGAAGGAACTCCCAATGCATGGGTATGGCACTTCTCCACCTTCAATACTTGATGATAAAGACTTCTCCAATAAACTGCAACTCTATCTTGTTGAGAAAGCCAAAGATAGCTATATTTGAGCACAAGACATTATTGAGTATCTCAGCAATGAGTTGGTCATTGATCATTATAGATCAAAAAATGTTGGAAATATATCTGTTCAGATGGCCCAGTGCTGGCTTCACTGCCTGGGTTGGCAGTATACTCAGAAGAAGAATAGCATGTATGTGGATGGGCATGAGAGGCAGGACATTGTAGGTTATCAAAGGGAGTTTGTGGTTCAGTGGAAGGACTATTATGAGAAGTGGTTACTCCATTATGATAATGATGGCAACTTGCTTCCTTTACCCACAGGATTTGATGTTTCTCAAGTTGGACGATTTCAGCTCATGCTGATCACCCATGATGAGTCAATCTTCTACAAGAATGATTGCAGGAAGACAAAGTGGCAACACTAGTCACAAGGAGCATCAACAGAGAGGAAGAGAGAAGGCCAATCTGTTATGGTGTCTGATTTTTTGATGCCAGACTGAGATTGTTTGACATATGAGGGAGAGTGCATTCATTCTTTAGCTTATAACTGAATATACTATATCATTTCATTAACTTCTAATTCAGAGAGGCTTGAATCCTTTTTCATGCAGGAAAGAATCAAGATGGCTATTTCACTGGTGCAGATTTATTGTGTCAGATGGAACATGCCATCAATATTTTTGAAGCAAAAACAAATGAATTTGCTACTGGACTTTTCATGTTTGACAATGCACCTAGTTATCAAAAATGAGCACCTGATGCCCTCTCAGCACAATGAATGCCAAAAGGGCCTCACAAAACATGGTGTCATCACAAGAATAGACCAAAAATGTGTACCACAACATTAGAGCAGGCTAGAATCACTTACTCTCAGGACTTCTATTTTCCCAATGATCATTCCACTATGCCTGGCTGGTTTAAGGGAATGGAGATCATCATTTGGAAAAGAGGCTTATGGTCTATAGACTGTGACTTGTGAGCACAATGTGATGGATTCAATGCAAGGCAGGGAAAACTGACTGTTGCTGCCACTGACTTCTTTTCACACAACCAGATTTCATCAATCAGAAGTCTCATCTTGAAGAATTGATTATGTCACATGGGCATATTTGTGACTTCTATCCAAAGTACCACTGTGAATGCAATTTCATTGAGCAGTATTGGAGTGCTGTCAAACTCAGATACAGAGATTCTTTTGCAACTACTGGTATTGATGAATTGGAAGAAAATGTTAAAAGGTGTTTGGATGATGTACTGTTAGTGCAAATATGAAGGTATTAGCTCTGTCTAACTGTTTCTGCTTTATCTTGGCTCACAATTCTCTAGATATGCAAACTGGGCAGCATGGTTTATTGATTGCTACTCTCAAAATCTCACAGGTCCCAAAGCTGTATAGGCCAATAGAAAGTATCATGGTCATCATGTTTTACTCCCTGAGCTTGCAATAACACTCTGTGAGGAGTACCAGAATAGGTTTAGTCATACCACTCCAACTACCCAGTAGCCTCAAACCTCTTTTATGACTTTTGAATTTTTTGAATTCAAAGATTTCACTGCTCTTGGTGCTTACATAATACATATTACATAAGGTGCTTGTTCCTAGCATTACCTATCTTAGTTCATGCATCATGGATACTGATGATAGAAACATTGAGAGGTAAGCATTGCTATAGAGTTACTATTATTTGAGGAGATCATAGAGCTGGCCATCTGCTGCTCAGGCTGATGCCACACCACATGACTGAAACATATATTGAATGCCTCTTGTCAGAGTTATGTTGAGCACTGCTACTGTCCATTCCTAAGTGAATGGCCCACATACTATCAGGAGAAAGATACACCATTGTATGTCTATCTAGTCTTTGTATATATGCTGAGTCTCTGAATCAATTCAGAGATGCAAAATACCCTATTTGTGAAGAAGTGAAGAAATAGAAGATTATCCCTGGATGAGTTTGAGATTTACTATTACATGTGCTTCTGTTAATCTGACAGAAATATTAGGGGTGCTTATCAGAGAGTCCATCTCTGAATAGGGGTAGGGCTCCTATCCTTAACCTATGCACTGTTATGAAATTCAATATTTTATTTGGATTGTATAATATTTATCTTAGTGCTGGATACTTTAGCACTGAGAACTATAAGCACTGAAGATGACTGTTAAACATCTAAAGACTATACTTTAATTATGTCATTAGACACAATGAAAGTAGAGTCTTAATGAACACCTACAAAGTAGTGCAACAACTCTAACACTACAGAATGTCTTACAATAGTGAGAACATCTACAACGACTACATTTTAATAGCTTGTATATACCCAAGACTATTAACCAAACCTTAATGTAATCATTATTACTATAATTATGTAATATGCTTACAAATTATGATTCCATCATAATTTGTCATCATTCCCATCACTCCCATCAGATACTTACTAAGCATCTCTATTAATATCTGGATTACTAATTTATTAGTAATACCTCTACAATTACAATATTACAAGTTAAATAATATATGTTTACACTTGTATACATTGTTTCATGAACCTCCATTATAATTATCACATGATTATGATCTTTGTTTACATTGTTCTACAATATTCTTAGTTCTTTGTTTACATTATTCCATACTATTCTTAGAATATTCCACAATCTTCTACAACATTCTAGAATCCAGATAATAATAGACATTCTAACTATTGTTAGAACTACACTGCTTTATTGATAGAAGTACCTCTGGAACTTCTATCACTTCTATACTTCTTGATTGACCTTGGAATCATGTTCTTAATTAATTTCATAATTTACAATCATGATACAAATAGTCTTCTATCCAATCATTGATATTGTATAACTTAGAACTATACAGTACCAAGTATATATCCACTATATATATAGTTACATACTTACAGACAGTACCATATACCTAGTATAGAAGTAGATACCAAGACCCCAATGTACTAGTAGTATATAAGGAGGGCCAACTAACCAAGGAACACCATTGTTCTTACTTGGTTAGGTGGAGCCTTGAGAATAGAGACTCTTAACTTTATACTGAGTGATCTTGAAGGTCTGAAATAAAACTCTTGCTATAACTCTTAAGACTCTCTTGATAGAATACTTTGATCTGAGTATTCTATCACTGTACTTAATACTCTTGGTGAAGAACCTCTTGAGTCGTTAGTAGACCCTTGATAGGTCAATAGACTAGTACCTCTGAACTGGTACTATCTATTGGTATATTGAGTACATACAGGTTCTATTATTAAGCATTATTAAAATTGCTTAATAAGCCTTAACTTACTAATGTGAAGAGCCTCCTCTGTTAGGCTTCCTGTAGAGGACGACCTAATGTGCTTGATTACAAATAATCCAGCATCACCATAATATGCACAGCTTTGAATAGTATAGATCACCACTGTGTTAATAGATAAGGAAGCTGACTGCACTAGTTGAATTCTGAAGACAAGGAGGGCACTAGTCTATCCCTGAGAACACCTAATAGGAAAGAGGGAGAGTGACTTGTGCTTCCCATTCTTATCTAGTCTTTTGCTTGTTACAGAGCCACTGCTCTGAATGAGGCACTACTTAGATAGTTCAGAGATTTATTACTCACTTGTTATGTTGTTTTCTGTTCCTAAAGCATCTCTAGATGAAGCCAGTGGAGCAATAACACTTGAGATTCTGATGAAGTTCCTAATACAGAGGAGATTGAGTCAATAGAGAGAAGACTTCTCACCTATTGACAGTAAGAGTGACTTCAGAAGTTGAAGCATAGACAATAACTGAAAGAGGATAGAAACTTGCATTTCTATCTCTTTGCAGAGATATATATAGTCTATCTACTAGACAGATCTTGTATCTACAAAAACCTTTCTGTACAAGTAATATATCCTAAAGTGCTGTAGAGTTGACTAATATCTGTACTACATATGCTACTGGTCCTGAGTCAAAGTACTAGAAGAACATGAAATGGAGAGACTAGCAAATCAGAGGTGAATGTTTATCTCTATTTAAATGATGGTCTATATAGAGATGTATATTTACAAACTACTAGAAGCTAATTGGTTTTTTATTTATAGATAAGCTGTCTTATTTATCAGAATTAGAAGAAGTCTGTGGACTTTCAACAGTAGTCTGTAGTCCAGGGTCAGAGGTTGTCGTTAGATCATGGCATGTCATAAATATTATAAGAAGGTCTGAGGAGTTTTCTGAATGGAGTTCTCCATCTAAGATTTATAAGAGTCTTCTAATGACTCTTCTTTGGTTTTGATCTTGATTGATCTCACATCAGATGAGGAGTGAGAGCTGGAAGAGAAGGACAATGAGGAGATGGCTATCATAGAACAGTAGGCAATGTGAAGGTGGTTGATGGTTGTATTCTCAAGTTATCTGGAATAGGTATTGTTAAGGACTGTATGCAGGATGTGAGCTGCAAGGTCAGAGCCTGGTCAATCAAGTATGTGATAGTACTATTCTTCTTGTTTATCCTTGTCTTCATCAGCTACCAAGTTCTATCCATTTGCTACTACAGCTTCTACATTCCCATGTACAGTATATATGTATTTGCTGTTAAAGTAACACCTCTTAAAAGAAGTGTTTTGGAATGCTTTGCATATTACTTCATTGATGGCAGTAGTGAGTTGGGTGTTGAGCAGGTTGAGTAGGATGACTGGGGAGATTGGTGTCCTATTGGCTTTATAGGCTCCAGTGAATTCCCATTAGTAATATTCAGGCCAGTCAAGAGAGAACTTGACTACATCTTTGATATTAACAGGAAATACAATTTTGCTGGCACACACAGAAGCTATCCAAGTATATCAAAGTATCTACACAACTATCAAACAATGCTCAGGACCTTGAGTAGCATTCAGATCTAGATCTCATTGCTCAGAACAATAATGAGTTGCAAGTATATCTGCAAATAAGAATGTCTTATATGATATAATTGATCATCAAGGGCTAAAAAAAAGGCACACAATGTGCACAGTTATTCTTGTATTCATTGCCCTATCAACTTCATTAATCTAGATTAATCTTTGGATTTATCCTATTAGATTAGATAAGATTGATCAATTAAGTGCCCAAAACAGTAATAAGTGAGGATTGAACACTAAGCCAGAAGTTTTTTTTTTTTTTTTTTTACTCAAAAATTTATTATGCAGTACATGTTAGCAGTTTGCACCCCAGGAGAGCCTGGGGAACTATAATAAATACAAATATCCATCAAACTGTAACTAAGCTACATAGTCCATAGCTAAACTAGTACAGCATCCATCCCAGCTCAACTTCCAATTCCCAATCCTCCAGTTACTGACTGAATAAGAGATACTTGATGAAATACAATCTGAAGAGATTGACCCAACAGCATTGAAGAAACAGCACTCACAGCAGACTAGCCACCAGCATGGAGATGATCAGTTACTTGATACATTTAACAACAAGCAGTGAGAGAGCATAGAGCTCCCTTGAGAGATGCTGGTGTGATAATGTGAGTGCCACAGAGTGACCATGACAAACTAGCAAAAGAGCAGAGGAGCAGGGCTATGACTCTGTGGAAAAAGAAAAAGCAGAGGAGTAAACTCAACTCAACACTAAGAGAAGGCCTAGTGCTATTGCCCACCAGACTAAAAAGAATGATGGCCCCAGCAAAGATGCCAGAACCAGAAATAGAGTACAGTAAAGATTGGCCCAAGAAAAGGAATGAGTCAAGCACAAAAGAGCACTCAATAGAAATAGCAGCAGCTTATTCAGCTGAACTGTAGATTTGGGGTCATGAAGGTGACCAGGGGACAGGCATGGCCTGAGCATACCAGAGCATGCCCAAGCCAGAGGAAGGGGGCTTGAACTGACCACCAAAGTAGAAGGGAGCTAGGGAAAGGAAGCAGAGAGAGGCTAACAGACACTCCAGCTCAATGCAGAAAGGAGGGTGGGGGAGCAAGCTCTAATCTGGCACTGAAAGAGAGGAAGTGCAAAAAACTGCCCTCAGCACCACCACAGTAAGGAGTGGACACCATAAACTCTAAAACAGTGAGGATGCATGAACTGCAAGTGATCTAGAGGGTGGCAAGATCATGAAGAAGAGAGCACCCCAGAGTGAAGGTGGTAGTATATGGGATCCTATGTAATGTGACCCTTAGCTAGATCTTCTTTCTTTTTGGGACATTTGTGGAGGAAGTGCCCTCTGTGTCCACAATATATGCAGTTTTGAACTCTGGCTTGGGCAGTGTCATTAGCAATGTTTAGGCTTTCCATATTGCCTGGACTCTTGCTAATACTCTGTACCAGTTTTTTGAACCATCCTTGAACTTTCTGTTCCTGAATATGAAGTGTGTCCTTTATAGTGGCTACATTGCCAGTGAGCATATCAATCTGTCCTTCAATTTGGTTCTGGAATTTGACCAGTTCCATCTTGACCAGTCCTTTTTCAGACTTATCAGATGTAGTCATTCTCCTTATAACTTGTTCCAAATTCTGGGACCTGTTCCCTAATGACATCATCATATTTGTAAGGGTCTTCATCTCTCAGATCTGTTGGAGCATTCACTTTCTGCTTTGTCCCCTTGATACTGAGTTTATTATTCAATGCTTCCCTGAAGTCTTGGGATAGTGTACTAGTGAACATTTCAACTAGTTCTCAGTTGGAGACCAGAGCAGGTGCTTTCAAATATTTGGTTGCCTCAGCTATGAAGTGACATTTAAATGAAAGCAACCTCTCTTCTTCTCCTAATTGAATCCCCTTGTATTCATCACAGAGGGCTCTGAGATGTCCAACCAATCTCTGCTCATAAGCAATAGTTTTGGGATATTCTTCCCTCAACTTTGCAATAAATTTATTGTAGTCATTGGCAACTTCTGTAGCAAAAGCCATCCACTCCTCACAATGTTCAGGGCTTGGTAGATAGGTAATCAACCAATTGATTTTCATTTCTTGATCTGTAATTTTACAGATTTCCAACAAGTGTTCTACTTGCCAAATATATTGTCTAAGGGTCCTGCCCCTACCATCCCATGAGGGAGCCTTGCTGGACAGCATTCTTGGCATAGATGGAGTAGAGTTCACCGTTATTGAAAGGCTATTGGAGTTTGATTTCTTTGGTTTAGGAGTTTTCTCCCTTAGGGTACCAGGTAATAAGCTTTTAGCAACAACAGTGGTTTCTTTGTTGTTGTCTGTATCAGTCCAACTGCCTGGTAACTGGCTAGCTGGGTCAGGAGACAGAAGCTGAGTTTCCTTGGTACTTGTAGCTTGTACAAGAGATTTCTTTGTGGTTCTAGTACACTTTGATAGCATATAAGGCCCAACTAAGCCTGCTTTTGCAGAAGCTTGGGTGGTTCTCTTTAGTTTGTTGGTGGTGGTTTCTCTAGGTGAAGAGGAACCATTGACTGGAACATTAAATTTCAGCCAAGAAGTCAAATATTTCATTGGATGAGGGCCTCATGATGTCTTGACTAGATTTCTTGGTTACAAATAAAAACAAAAATAAAACACCTCTATAAATCTGAATTTTCCCCTCACAGTGGGCTCCAGATGAAGAGGGTTATGGAGGTATACAACAATAATAAGTGTACCAGCTGGATAGCTAGCACTAACCTCAAACAAGTTCAAGGGGGAATGTAAACAGATTTAGAAAGGTGTATGGTCTTTGAGAATATGTGACTATAAAACTTTGTGATAAACTCGGAAATTTAGTACAAACTTGAAATGCCTCTGACTGATAATTCTACTATTTGCAAGTGCTTTGAAAAACTTGTCTAAGTCACAACTGACAGCTTAAAACAATGCCTAACTAGAAAAACTAATCTACTTCTGAATTTCCTAATAACTCTGCCTGATTTGGTCAACTGGACCTTGAATCACCTATGCAGTCACACAATGGGTGCTGGCACAATTGATTCCTTACTAGCTACTTAGCCCTGGTGCTTCATAGCATTCCTTATGACACACTTGTTGAGTTATAGAATTCTCCTAAAGTTTCTCAATTTCTTAGCAGATATCTTTCTGCACTCTCAGTTGGTTTCTGTAGACTGAAGGTAATCATTTATGTTGCTCAAAAACACTAAATTGCAGACATCACAACCCTATAGCACTCAGAGGCACAGATTCTCTTGTCTTTTCTTTGCTACAGGGCTTTTTTTATATTGCATAGATACAGAAAAAGAAAGTACTTAGAAGACTTTCAGTATTACAAATACCTATTAGAGTACAAATATGATAAACAGATAATTGGAAAAGGGTATAGGTAGTTTCTATTGTGTGTTGCCAAATAGATAAGCTGGATGGATAAGAAGTTTTCCTAAGTGCTCATAGATGTAGCTAGAGAGCTATAGATAGTTTCCTTTTTCATAGGCTTGAATATTTCTTTATCCACAATTTTCCTGTAGAGTGCTCAGTCAGCTCTGTAGTACTGTACTGCCCTCAATATAATTTATTTCCCATAGCTAGATCACATGGACAGAATGGTAATTTTCTTGGGTAGAGCACTTTATGTTCTAGACCTTCTGATCTGGTTGAGACCTTTCTTTTAGCTATCTTTAGCTCAGTCAGAGCTGTCCTCAGTGTGGAACTCCTATAACTTCCTAAAACAGTTGTATAGTAATGGTGGTGTCATGAGGTGGAGAGTTCAAATCCCTGCTCAGTACATGGTAGTGGGCAGCTGTACTAGGTGACCAGTCTTGCCTGCCATGCTGGTTGACCTAGTGCCTCTTGTATTGTAGCTTTATAGCTCTACTGTTATAGTAGTCTCATGGTAGTTCCTTGGAGACTTAGTATTAGTTCTTTATTTAATACTAAGTGTATATTCACAAAAATCAAGTAAATATACATTTATTCTCAATTTATGTGTCATACCATTGGCCTGCAAGAAAGGAACATTGATGATCTTAAGAAAAATCTTCAATGCCAGAAGGTACACCTCCAAACTGGTAGGTGAGAAATACTTGCCCGACCACTCATAAATGAGGTAGAGCTGCTCAAGAGAAGGTATATTGCTAGTCCTGATAGACCAGCCACTATATGCAACAGCAATGGACTCTGCACAGAATCTAGTAACCCAGTTGTCAGCCAGGTAGTGATTAAGGAGATGGGATATCTCCTCAAGATGAGGCCTGGTGTTGGGATCATCTAGGACAAAAAGAATCTGCTTCCTTAAAAGTCTCTGGGTGATAGCCTTGGGCTTCTTCGTAGGAGGAGCAGAAGCAGAGGGCATGATGTGGTGCTTGGCCACTGTAATCACCAGAGTAGAAGCAGCAGACTCAGCAGTCTGATCAGCCCAGACAAGGGCCACAATGGCAGAGAGAGTGAGGTTAGAGAAGCATCTAGCCATATTAACTAGGTTCTCTGCTGAACTAGAAGGACCTGCAGGTAGGGCAGGATGAGACACTGAAGCAGTAGCCACAAAGGACTTTGCTCCAGGCTTTGTAGCAGATGGGAGAGGAGAGAGCACCTCTTTTGAGAGCACCTTCTTCTTGGTCACTTTTGCCTCCCTCTTACTCTTGGACTTAGGCTGAGAAGGGGCAAGAACACTTCTAGACAGCTCACTAGCAGGTGCTCTCTCAGGTGTAGGTACAGAGACATGAGGGGGAGGAGGGGCAGTAGCCCACTAGACCTCAGAGAAGACAACCTACACAGGCAGTGCAGTGGGCTCATGCATTCGAACATTCTCCAATGGCTTAGAAGGAGGAAAATAGGCAGAGATGACATTAAACACCAACTCTGAGATAAAGCCATCATCAGAATTTGGAACAAACATACCCCAAGGTTCCAAAGTAACAAGCTCAGCCAACTTCACAAGAAGAGGGCCAAGCACAGAGAGAGAGAAGACAGATGCAGTGGCTAAATCCCTTATAAAAGTGAGAGCACAGTTGAGGGACACCCTCATTGCTTCAAAGTTGGCATCAGTCCCAGAAGAGCCATCCAGAGCTGTAGGAGTTGGGCCCAAAGAAGCTCTATGCAGCTGCAACACTGCCTGAGAAGAAGAGCCCTCCTGAAAAAGGACTCAAGACAGAGAGAGGGTAGGAGAACCCTCCTCAGATGAAGAAGTGTCCCTAGACTAAGAACATGAGAGAGGGCTATGTCACTGCTCACAATGGCAGGCAACACAGTTGGTCCTGGTGGTCATCTTAGGTATATGACCAGGGTTGAGAAAATGTCCAGTGTCAGGCTCATCCTCACTGGAGGCACTAGGAGGGCCCTGGGCTTGAGAGGAGACTAAAGGAGTGTGAGAGGGGAGATGATTGAAAGATGAGGCCACAGGGAGGCAGGCTATCAACAGATCAACATGCAAATTCTGCATCAGGGGCAAAGGGTCAGACATGATAGTGGGGGTACTCAAAATCCAAGATCAATAGGGCAGATAAGACTGTGTTCAACAGTACAGACAATGATAAAGGTGTTTACACTTATTTACACCCCAAGAAGATGGGAGTACCAGATAAAAAAGCATATCACTAACTATTCAAAAGACCCATAATGAGTTCTGAAGGCAGTTTTTTATTTGTCACCTTCCATGATTTGGATGAAATGATAGGCATGATAGAGATCTATCTTAGTATAGAGGTGAGCTTTACAAGGAGAATCTAGAAGATCAGAGATGAGTGGGAGTGGATAACAATCCTTTTTGGTAATACAATTGAGATTACAGAAATTAACATAGAGATGAAGTGAACTACCTTTTTTGCACACAAAGAGCACCAGTGCTCCATGTAGTGAAGCAGAAGGGTGAATAAAACTAATAGAAAGGTGTTCATCAATGAACTCCCAAAGAGTGGCAAGTTTCACTTGAGATAGCAAATACATAGTGCCAACTGGAGGTTTAACACCATCTCCTAAGTCAATCTTCAGGTCATAAGGTTGATGAGATGCAAGAGTGTCTGCACTACCCTTACTGAAGATGTCAGCATAGTCATAATATTCTAGAGGCATACTAGAGAGGTCAACAGGCTCTTTGCTGATACAAGAGGAACCTGCCAAAACAATCAAAGAGCAGAGATTGATGTAAAAGTTGTCAGAACCAGAAAGTTCACAAGTACAGACAAAGACAGCCATTTTTATCAGTGAGATATGAAGATGAGTGGAGTTAAAGATTGACCCACAGAATGGTGAATCAGGAGGTGGTGAAGAATCAGAGATGACTGGAGAAGTGGTCAGAGCAGAAGAAGGAACAGAGGTGGCAGAGTCATGCAGAAATGGTCAAAAAGTAATGCTGCTCTTAGTCCAGTCAATCAATGGATTGTAGTGGGTGAGCCAGTTATGTCCAAGTATGCCAGAGCATGAAGAGTTCCAGCCTAGTGACATAGAAGTCCAAGATCATAGATTCACCAGTAGAAAAGGAGACAGGGATTTTTGCTAGTTCTGTGATATAAGTATTAGAGGAGCCATCAAACAATTTCAACTCAATTGGTGAAAGAAGCAGAGAAGTAGGCAAAGAATGTGTACAAATGAACTCAGAATGCATAAAGCAATAAGTGGAACCACTATCTACAAGTGTACAAAATGGGAGAGAATCAGAAAGAACAGAAGAAGTTGAAGAAAAAAAAAAAGAGAATTAGGATTGGAAAGAGCAGATGCATTGAGTTTGAAACTCTCTGGTGCACAGATGAGTTCAATATGACCCTCAGTCTGTGCAGAGTCCTGAGGATTGCCCTCTATTTTTCTGAACTCTTAACAGAGGCAGAACTCAGTGCAGAGGCTTCAGCCTTGTATGGATGAGCTTTCTTGTTAGTGATTTCTCTCTTCTTACAATCCTCAACATGGTGGGCTGCACCACAATAAGTGCAGAGATTCTGCTCAATATCACACTATTATTCCACATCAGTCAGCTTACCATCCTTACCCAGGACATTGGAAAGGTCTTTTTTTGGTGCAGGAGGTCAGTTGGAGGAAGAAGTCAAGGGGGCAGAAGTAGAAGACTTGAAAGGTATTTGTTGATGAGGAGATAGTCAGAAGTTGTTGTTATTTTTATTTGGAGATGTTGAGAAAGAAGATTGTTGGTTAGAAATAGAAGGGAGATTGGATTGAGAGCAGTTAGCAGAAGAAGTTGGATGTTGAGAGGAAGACTGAGAAGAGGGATTCTTGCAGCTTTGAGTAGATGTTGGAGGTTGGTCAGAGATACAAGTACAAGCATGTTCACCTTCATGCTCCTAATGGTGGTCATTATAAACAGTAGCTACACATGTCATCTCTTGGAAAGTATGGGGCTTACCCTGCTCCTACATACTTATCTGATCCTGTAAACAGTTAGATAGACCTCTATAATAGTGGTGGGCATAAACTGAGTCACCCAAGTCAAGTTGATTGGAATACCTCAAGAAGTCAACATTGTAGGTTGCAATCTTGTCCCCATATTTCATTCAGAGACTCTCAAGGTTTTTCACTGCTTCTCCAACCTAGTTAGTCAGGCCAAAGTGTGAGCAAAGCTCCTCAGAGAAGATGGACCAGCTGTTAGCCCAAACATGGTAGATTTCTTGGTCCTCCTGTCAGAGAGCAACCTGGAACCATGAAGATGCAACTTCTGAAAGATAGATGAGGGCAAAGTTGACCTTATCATAGCCAGTAGAGAATGAGTGAGAATTTGCACAGAAATAAAGGCTACACTGGAACAAGAAGTTTTCCAGCTTATGAAAATCTTCACCAGAGAAGGACTCAGGAACTTGAGCCTTGTTTATGGTGAAAGGAGTAGAAGAGAGTGAAGGAATTTGCAAGGGCTTCAATCACCACAGCAAGATGATTAGTCTCTTAGTGAGAGGGGCAATCAGAATATGAAGGAGTGGAGTTGTTAAAGTCATCCCAATTATCAGGATCATCATCACCAGGGTCAGGATCAGAATCAGAATCAGGGTCAGCACTTCCAGGAGGATCACCTGGATGTCTATTGTTGGTGTCTTCATCAGATTCAGTAGGAATACTGAGACTATCAGAAGTATGAGGGATAGGAAGATTTAGGTGGTAGGCCACCAGGAGGATTTGGAGTATTTTAGAGAGTAGAGGAAGGATTGTGATGAGGAGTGAGAGTTGAGAGAACAACTCAGTGGGTGCATTTAGCAAGACAAGGTAGAGAGGAACATATGCAAGCACAAGTGTTGGTCATGATAGATAGAATAGGAGAGCAACAGCAAAACAGTCAGTCTGATAATACTGTTATGTGCTGGTCAGCGATAGAGAGGATGAGCAACTATCAGAGTGAGTAAAATGGACCTTCAGCTTCAACTTATGTGTTGTGCTGTTTTGCTGCTGCAGGTCTGAATTTCAGAGATAGGTAGGGAGCAGAGAGATAGATAGTCAGAGACTGGAGGAGATAACTCAATTAACAGATTAACTCAATTATCAGACTGAAGAATATAAGCACATAATCTACTGTTAATATACTCAGAGATAGTAATAAAAGGAGAAGGCATTCAACAGAGATTCAACAGAAAACTATGTGACATATACAAACATGTGATAAAGAAAGGTGAAGAGTCAGTGGAGCAAAAGCATATAGATGAAATGTGAATAAAAGGAGTTATCAGTGATGATCAGCAATTATGGTGATGTTGAGCTATAACACAAGTGCAATTTCTCTCTTCATTGCTAAGATGTGCAAACATCTACATAATCTTTTTTTTTTTTTTTTTTAAATCAAAAATTTATAATGCAGTGCATGATAGCAGTCCACACCCAGCTTAGTAGGCTGGGATACTGTACAGAAATGGGGCCAAAAATGACTACATAGATTACAAAATAGCTAATGAATACCTATATCCATCATGATCAACTTTATCTAATATGCCCTCCTCTGCCTAAACAACAAGGGCCTTGTCACTATTTCAGTTTCATTAGTGCTGGTTGAGCACTCACCTACCCTTGTGCTCCTTCTCCAATGTCTTCTGAGAAATCTCATGAAATGCCTCCTACCTGTCCAAAGGAGCTGACTTTTCAGCCAGCCACCTCCAGTCAAAATAGTGGTGCCAGAATGGGCAGCATCAGTTGCTAGTACTGTGATCCCCTTTATAGTTCACACAATGTATGGTATATAGGCATGGGGCTCCCATGGGGATCAGTGCCTGAGGCAGCTTTACAGAGGAGTTACTTCTACAGCAGTCAGTGTGTTTTTGGTAGCTGGTCTCAGTATGAGGACCAGTACATCAGGGACATTGGGGGGTCTGAGACCAACAGACATGAGTAGAGTGTTCCCAGTACCAGCAATGCTGGCACAAAGAGATGTCAAAGTGAGAGTAGGCTGCATGCACAAAGCATGAGGCCAGACCAAATTGGAAAGAAGTTCTAATCAAGTGCTTAGCAGTAGCACCTGGCTGGGAGTCGAGAATGTCAAACTACATGGTGGCAGCATCAGTACATCAAGAGTTGCACATAACCTGTGGGCTATTTGTAAGGGTAAAGGAGGCAGCCATGTGGGGACTGCTTATGCATTACCAGCAGTGACCTGCTGGTCATCTATTTTGAAGAAAGGGATGTCCACAGCCTTGAGGTAAGATTGCAAACAGGGAAGAGTGGCCTCAACTCTGCTCTCAGCAAGGGAGAGGAGGTGTGAGACACTAGCCTTCACTAAGTTAATTTCAGCCTGGGAGGTGACATGAGACATAAGAAGGGAGATCCCCCCATATGCAAAGTGGCAGGAGTCAACCTGAAGGTCACTCTTGCTAAGAGAGCAGTTAGCAGCTCCCACAAGAGTGGAAAACTGTGAGAAAGAGAGGAGGGAGTCAATCTTGATGAGAGCCTGCTGCTGGGAGGGACTGGGAATAGTCAATTTAATCTTGCACTTTGGGAGTGCCAGAAGAACAGATGTCTGATGTATAGCAATAATGCAATCAGACAGCAAGTCAGGAACTGTCTTGGCTAAATTGACCAACAATGTGACATCATGAACAGTGTCAGCATAAGAATGCTTGACACTGGAGGGAGGAGGGGAATGCTTGGTGGACCTAGCAGGCCTAAGAGAGGGAGCAGGCTTGGGAGCTGGGGGAGGGCAGGCAGTGGCCTTAGAAGGAGGACTATGCACAGAAACAGAGGAAACAGGAGCAGCTGAATCAGCTGTTCTATAGGATGGAGGAGGTGGCTGTGCAAAGCCATGAGGCAGCAACCCTCTCAGCATCAAAGCAAAAGAAGGTACATTAGGAACATCCTCAAAGGGCAACATGTGCCAATTCACAGACATGACATGCCCCATCATAACTGACAGGGCACAAGCAAAATACATATGATCACAGTCCTGAACCCAGGCCTTGCCAGACCAGGCAGCAAGAGCATAATTGATAGAGGAGACCATGTCCAGTATTTTACCAGACAAGGCAGGGGAGAGGCCATAGAAAGTGGTTGAAACTGCCTCAGCACAAGAAGCAAAATTGCCCTCTGGAAGGGGATGAGGAAGGAACACCAACACCTCTGGTGACAAACCAGCAGTCAGGAGAGTAGGAGTAGCAGGACAAGATGCAGTGGGCACCAAGTGAGGCTGGAGAGTGTGAGCTCAGCAGCAACTGAGATATGCTTCTTCTTGCCTTTGCCCTTATAAGGGACAGGCATAACAGGGTTGGGGGTCCAGATGGGAGGGCCAAGCTATGAGGAGTAGAGAGGCTCACCATTTTAGCATCACCTCCCTGAAAAGGGATAGGGCTAGACATTTCAGACTCTGTATTCTCAACATCCTCATCCCAAGGATGTATACCTAAGTTATAAATGTACTTGCTGTCAGACATAGCATAGATTTAATAGAACATGACCAACACCCAAAGATGATGGTGGTGTGTGGGAAAGAAGGATTGACATCTACATAATCAGCCCCTTCATCACAAAGATTGGAGGTAATATTGCAAAGATGACTATTTAGAGACAATCAGCAGATATATTTGTTTACATATCATATCTGGCTCATCTACTCATTCTCCAAACATCTTATATGGCCACCTAGACACTGCTCTGGTTCCTCAACATATCATGGTTTCAACTTGGTGCAATTTGACATTAGAAATTTCTGAAACTATGCTGTAGGGAGATTATGGGCATTATATAGTAATAATGTGGCTCCTTATTTTTCTGTCAAGTACATCCTACATTTCAGCTCTTTTTTTTTTTTAATCAAAAATTTATTATGCAGTGCTCAATCACAGTCTACACCTGGGTTGGCAGCCCAGGATACTGTTACATGCAAAGACCAGAAATGACTACATAAGTACATAACAGCTCAAAACTATATGAATGTCCATTGTGACCAGCATCCCACTAATGCCCCCCTCTTCTCAAATGTGACAGAGGCCTTGTCAATATTTCAGTTTCATCAGCACCAGTTGAGTGCTCACCTACCCTTGTGCTCCTCCTCTGATATCTTCCGAGAAATCTTCCAGAATGCCTCCTGTCTGTCTAAAGGGGCCAACTTTTTAGCCAATTACCTCTGGTCAAAGCAGTGACATCAGAAATAGCATTGTCAATTGCTAGCACTGTGATCCCCTCTATAGTTCACACAGGGTGCAGTATGTGGGCATGGAGCTCCCATAGGGGTCAGTGCCTGAGGCAGCTTTGCAGAGGGGTTACTCCTACAGCAAGCAGTATGTTGGTGATGACTGGCCTCAGTATGAGGACCAGCTCTACATTTCAGCTTAACCCAACTGTCATATAGCATTCAGGGAATATGATGCTATACTTGTCCAAGTTGAACAATAAGAAGAAACAAATAGTATTTAACAGGACATCTGAGATAGATGTTAGGAAGGGAGAATTTGAGTGGTGTTTACTGTAATTAAGAATCAAGCTTTTGGTAGATTAAATAATAATTTTAGTTTTATTTTTTTATCTGCTGATGCAACTACTTCAGCAGAGGACACAAGTGGAATGCAAATATTAATGTTGTGACAGCATTTCTGCAGGAGAAAATTCAATTTTAAGATTATTCAAAAGATGGACTATTATCAACTAGTATAGAGAAATCCTTACTCCAGAATGTATGCTACCATCATAAACTATATGAGCTTTAATTTCGTTTCCTTCTATCAACTACTTTGGATATAAAGATAGATTAGACAATTATCATTGTTCTCAATGCACTTTTTCTTTTTTTCTGAACTCTTCCAAAATATGGCTTTATATTGGCTCCCTTGTTAGAACAAGCCTCTGTTTCTCAGTACTCACCTTATATGTTCTATGAAGGTAGTGCTGGACAAGTAACCTCTGAGTGCTATCTGTATCTTCAAATACATCCCATGCCTGCTGCTATCAATGTAAATCCTCCCAACACTTATTACAGTCACAGTATTTTAGCACCAAACCTGGTTATGATGAAATAGTGGATTTATCACTTTATACAATCTGGGCTCATCTTTCTCATTTATCCATGAACCTATAACGTCAACTAGTACTAATATTTTATTTGCTGTGTTAACAGACACTTGTCATCTCTAGATATGGCAGTGCCTCTGTCAGGCTGATACCACTACTCTCAGTAAAGTTAATTCTGAAACAACCTCCAGCATGTTCTTTTAGAATGTCTACTGTTCAAGGATAGTATGTTTGTTGACACTATAACAGCCTCCAAGATGACTTAAAGGCAATTTCTTGTGAACATGATCCAGAGAATGATGAATGAACAGATTGGGGATGCCATAGTGTAGTTGAACACTGCAAGCCTCTCACTAGTCAAGCCAAATCCATTGTTACTAATATTAGTCCACAGTACTGCTCTTTCTGCATTCTGCTACATGCATATATATTGGCTTCATACTTAACACCTCCTTGAGGCACAGAAGGATCTTTTTGCAATCTGATTTATTCAAATGTGAGATGAGAAGGCTGGTGAGAGCTTGAAGGAATGTGATGTTGAAAACAACTCAATGAACAAGAGATTGGATGGTAGTAATAATAATAGATTTCAATAATGTGATCAAGTCTACAAATACATAATATATAGTTTCTACAAATAAGAATTAATGAAAATAATACTGCCACCTCCAGTCTTGCTTTGTCATCTCACCAACCCACTCTGGGTACATCACCAGGCTGCCACCCCCACACAAACATCTGTATTAAAGGTTTTGCATGTGACAGTGTGGAACACAGAGACACAATATCAATAGAATTGGACTGCTCATCCTACTACCTCCCTCTCTTCACACCTAGAGATCATTGTTATCCAGGTATATAAGTGGCTATGTGAAGTCTAAGAAATTATCATAATCAACAGAGTTTATGGGAGGAGTACTTGAGCAAGGCATTACTGGTCTCTAGTAAACCTGATCTTCTCCTCACCATCCACCAGACCAAGGTCATTGCAGACACCAGTTCTATATCAGGTACATCAATAGTATATTCATCAGACCAACTTGGATCTTAGAGAAAATAGACAAAAGAGTATGATAGAAGGAAATTATATCTTGAATAGATGAGTTGAGGAAGGGATGGGAACAACAGAATGTAAATGCTTAATTGTTCTGTAAAAGTCTGACTGAGTAAGTGGAAGAGTATTAGTAAAATACTAGGTTTTAGTATTCTCAGAGAGTATCAACAATGCTTTGAGTACATGTCAAGTGTTGGTAGGATATTAGACAGGATTTTGGACATTATGCCATGGTAGAAGAGATCAAGAGCATGAAGTGAATGTATAATACTAAGAGCATTCATTGACAGCAATAGCAATAAGATGCAGAAAATCCTCAGATGGCCAATCAGGGCTAATTTGATCTAGAGAATATTGATAAACGCTCAAAAGCTTATCATGAAGGATGCATATCATGTATCTGGCTTGTATATTACTGAGAAATCAGATCATAAGGTATGTATTAGTATATACCATAGTGGGCATGGTCTATCAGAAAATCTGTTAGTAGCTATATGTGACATCTGCTACAATCAGTTTTTTTAGCTTGTTTTTGGACAATCAGTGTTGGTTCTTTATTGATTGCAACTTGATTTTGACTGATACTGGTACAGTCAACAATAAAGCTTGATCAGTTCCATTATGCAGGACCATGAGGGCTCAAATATTAAGAATGAGTCTACATGACTGATATGTCTTACCAAAGATCTACTTGATGTGGAGAATGAACTTGTACCAGTACAGAAAGCATACAATTAAGTGTACTATAAGTATTTCAGTGAGTACTATGCCAATCTCTCCTCCTCTACTGCTATGACACAGAGAAAAAAGACATACTATGAGATGACCTGGCCTATCTGACAAATATAAAATGTATAAGGAAGCAACAAGATAAACAGCTCTATAATACCCAATAAACATAATCCAAGTCACCATTCAAAGACTTGGATCACTTGCCAGCTAATACCAACAAGACTTATAAATTATCCCTCATAACAATTGTTATGACTCTGGGTAGATTACTCTGTGCAGCTCATTGGACTCTGGGTTGTTATTTTCATTTACTTCATGTTACTCCATATTACCTATATTACTTACCCTGGACCACATGTATATAAGTATCTTAGGTAGAGCCTGTGTACCTTATGCTGTACCAATTGTACTCTTTTCTTACTCATTCTCAAGTCTTTGCTATTATTGCAACCTGAGTTAGCTCTCAAAGTTGTAACATTTGGTAAAACATCACCAACTCACCTTGCAGAATGGAACAAAGGCATAAACATGTATAGTCCTACAAAGAAGATAATCTAGTCAGAAGAAAGAGACAATATGCCCTAGTAGCAAATATAGCAGAACAGCTAGCAGACAAAGAATACATAGAACAGCTACTACAAGAAGAATAAGACAACAAGACACCAGAAGAATCCACAGTAGAGACAGATGAAGACAAACCTGAGCACAAAGAAGCAGAAGGAGAACCCAATGAGGAACTTGCACAGTTATCAGCAGTATTAGGATTGCTCAACATTAGCAGACAATCAACTGTGAGGGAAGGTTGTAAGTTAGAGGGGGATGGAGGTTGAGGATTAGGGGATGAGGTTGAGATCAGATAATGAGATAGTGCTTTAAGATTTCTTTCAAGCATAGTTTTCAATGAGAACAAGAGAGTGAAATTAGATAAATTGGGATTTGATGTCCAACTATGAGAATTACAGATATCTTTTATACTACTGAGAGTAAGGGACATGAGAGGTATAAGAGAAAATGTCTAGTATATGTCCAAGCATAAAGAAAACACATAGCATAGTAAATTATTAAAATTATGACTAAAAGGAGAAATAAGGGAAAACACAATCACAACACACAAAAGCATAATACACATTACACATCCACATCACCATGCACACCCAAGTGCCTCATAACACCATATTACACATGTAGCCAAGTGGCTACTCCCACACCTCCCCCTTTCTTTCTAAGTGCAACTGTTCTCAGTTGCCTTTATCAACCACTTCTGGACCTGCCACATTATTGTCTTCAACTCCACCTAAGTCCTTTGGATCAATGAATTCAGTAATTTCAAGGTGCTTGTGAGATTGAGGGTGATAAGAGATGAGGCAAAAAGCTGTGAACTTGGGACAAGAGACAGCTCTGTTGACTTCAGCAAGTATGTAAGCTCCACTATGTAACTGTTTGACAACTACCATAGGACCAAAGTATTGAGGCTTGCATTTACAGCCAATGTCAGGCTCAATCTTTTTATTGAGCACCAATACCAGTTCTTCAGGACCAAAATTGTAGTTGTGAATGTGATTGGCATTCTTCTTTTTGAATTCACAAATAGAGGCATATTGAGTAGCAAAGACTTTGTCATAGATTTGGACTAAGTCTTCATCATGTTTCTATAGCATTCAAGCATAGACAGCAAGGAGTTCAGAGTCAGAGAGGTGATGGGTAATAGAGGATGCAAGAAATGTTGCCTTGGTTATATCAAATGGGTGAAGGGGTTCAATGCCATGTACCATATAATATGGAGTCATACCAGTTGATTTTTGAGTAGTGACACAATCTGCCCAAATATGTAAGGAGCATACTCATACTGAATTTTGATAAACCCCACACACATCTTGACAAGTCCATCATAAATAGTTCTATGAGTTGTTTCTACAACACCATTTGATTAAGAGTTGTAGGCAGAGATGCAAATATGCTGAATATGATAGCAATCAGTGATCTAGTTGAGGGCCACTACAAATGCCATCCCATTGTTGGTTACTATCTCTTTGAGTCCACCCCCTCAACACAGTATTTCTTTGAAAATAAATTGACTCAGAGTTCTGCCAGTCTTCCGAGTCAAAGAATGCCATTCAACCCAGCCAGTGAGTGAATCTTGAGCCTGAATGATATACCTGTAGCCATAAGAGGGGGACATATACATCATGTTGATATAAACCTTGCAAACAAGAGGACCAGGAACCTGAACCATAGAGGGCATAACAATATGTTTGAAGGATTGAATTTGGCATTGATAACATGTGTCAATGATCTAGCATACATCAAAGTCAATAGAGGGCCACCAGAAACAATCACCCAAGGTGCATTGTGTAGCATAAAACTCTTTATGACCTAATTAGTCATGTGACTCAATCAACAGCTGATATTATTCTTATTTATCATTGACTACTTGTTAGTGCCTTCCTTGATGTTCATGTCACTATAACTTGTGACCTTGCACAAAGAACTTGCTGGCATGTCTGATAAATAATCACTTGGCTTTGTCAGTAAGTCTCTCTGGTAACTTCATCATCTCTAAAAATGTTCTAATCTCTCTCAATTCTTTTTCTTTCTCCTTCACCCTATTGTCCTCATTCTAGACCTCCAAAAATCTGTCAAAACCCTCCAACTTATCCCTCTTTCTTTCTAATGTAATGTTCCAATCACTCTCCATGCTTCCCCCCACTGTCATTACCAATGCTTTACCACTACCATCCAACAAGCTAGCAACCTAGATGCCACACCCAATCACCTCATCCACCCAGTCCTCCACCTCTTCAACACCTTCACTGCCTGTCTCACCCTCATTCTCTGCTATCCTCCTTCTGGACAACCTATCAGAACCCTTGTGCTTCACTTCAGGAATGTGTACCAACTTGAAATCAAATATCAAGATTGCTGAAATCCATCAATTTATTGCCACATTTGGGTAGATATCAGGTTTGTTGAGCATCCCTTTAATGTACTGAGTATTGACCTCAATTACTAACTTTTTGCACCAATAATCCAGAGCTTTATCACATTGAGTGCTCAAAATAGGCCATAGAGTTTGAGTTTTGATTGTGAGTAACATGAAAGCTGTTCATTTCATGCAATTGATCCAAATCTTGCAGGTTATCATTATTTCTCTGCATCAAGTTGACCCAGGATAAAGCTGACTGCAATTACTGAAGTATTGACAGATAAGATGATTGGAAAGGAAAGAGAATGGTTGATGGTTTGAATTGTCTTGCAGGTAGATACTCACTCTTTTATTTCATTCATTATTGACTTCTGTTCCTCTTCCCATCTGAACTCCTCTTTTGTCACTCTAGTCAATTTTGTTAATGGATGTGCCACCTCAGCAAACCCCTTGATCCAATTCCTAACTGTTTCAGCCATACCCAAGAAGCCTCACACTTCCAAAACATTTCTACACTCCAGCCACTTCAAGACTTTTTCCACTGTCCCTACATCTGGCTCTTGCCTCTTGTAAGTGCACTTCCTTTCCATAACAATGATCTCCAGCTGACATAATTGAAGCTTCTTTGCTGAAACTGTAGCTCCTGCATGAACAAGATGATGAAGGACCCTATTGAGGTCAACAGCATGTTCCCAAATGAAATATTGTATATTTGGATTTTCAGGGATGGTCTTGTAAATGCCATCTGGTTTTTCATTGCATGTCTTTGGTCCTAACAAGGTGATGTCATCTAGAAAATTTGGAGCCTTGTCCATCTCATGCTGCAAGATGAAGATAATATTGTTATGAAATATACAAACTGAACCTGTTCAACCCTGAGGAAGAACAGTCAGTTGCATCATCCCCAGAGGTGTGTCAAATGTCATATAATCCCTTGATCCTTCAGCTAACATATGATGATTGTATCCAATGAAGAGATTGAGTCCTGAATATATAGATTATGCTAAGCATTGTTTCACATAGAGGTATACAAGAGATGGCTCTTATGAATTGCATATGGTGACAGCATTCAAGGGAGTGAGATTATAAATACATAATGCATATATTGCCATCTTTCTTTGTGACTGTAAACCACTGATATTGATATGAACTGTAGGATAGTTCATATATCCCTCACTCAACTTTCTTGTATACAAGATCATTAACCTTCTCATGAATTCCTGGGAGGATCAGCAATGATTTCCATGTTCAAGAGATGTGTTCCTGCATGGATATTTTCACAGATGAGAAATAATCATCTCAAAATTATCCTTTCTCTGTCTCATCCCATGCTAACCCCATCTTGTTCAGCACCAACACCCTTGCAACCAGCTTCCTCTCCTCCTTCCACAA
>KQ962534.1:101608-138196 GCA_001563735.1 Leucoagaricus sp. SymC.cos
TCCCTTCAGGAACAGAAGATACTGTAACAAGTGAGTATTATAGTTCGACTTGACTAAGTTCGACTTTGTCAGTAGAGAGGCAAAGATTGACTTAGGCTTGGTACATCAACTAGAGTTGCTCTCTATGTCAACTATAGAGGATGATCCTCAGAGGATGGCTACACTGATTCTCTGACCTCCGGATTATATGCTTGATGTAGTCTGCTTCTTCTCCGCCGTCTTAATGGAGATTCGTACTATTCGAAGTTGAGATGGACGGTTGAAGATAGGCACTCCCTCTCATCCCTGAGAGCGAGGTTCTGCCAATAAGCACCCCTAACATGCTGTCTGCATCATCATCTTCCACTTCTTATTGATTTCTAATCCCAACTCCTCACATGGGTCCTCCCACATAGTCATGATCTCTGAACCTTCATTCAACAACCCCAGCTCTTTTTTTTTTTTTTTTTTTTAAAGACATCAACTTATAACATGGTGCATGTGAGCAGTCCATGCCTAACTAATACAAGACTAGCTAGGAGAAAATACAAAGAAAGAGAGTCTGTATCTCAAAAGGATAATAACAAAAAGAAGAAGGACATAAAATGGAAAAGAAAAAGTATAATGAGTATGCACCATAGTATGTAACTATGTAAGTAGACCAGAAGCATATAGCAACAGTCAATACTATTGCAGAAAGATTAGCTGCTCTCAGAATGGCATCGTCAGAACCAGTCAGCATCAAAATGATAATGCCAAAACTTGCATGTATAATCATTGGCAGCATGTTTGCTGCTGCAGTTAAAACAGTTTAGTATATGAGGACAGGGCATGCCCTCAGGAGTTGGAAGGATGGATGGGTCAGCTTTTACATTGCCTTTGCAGCAGCTGGTATACATATGATGATGCTCCTTTGAGTGAGGTTCAGAGCAGCATGGGCACTTGATAGCTTGAGCATGGCAAGTATTTGATGGATGTCTCCAACACCAACATTGTTAACAAAGGGGAATGCTAGGTCAAGTCTTAGTGAGCTTGATGATACAGTGGCAGTTGCCAATGAGTACATATTTGTTCTAGAGACTCCTAGTGGCTGTCCCAGATTGTGAATCCCAGATGTCAAACCAAACAGTTGCAGTGTCTGTAGCATGAGAATTCTTTATGATGTGAGGCTTGGCAACAAGATATTGTAAGACCACTGCTTGTAAAAGTGGCTGATGCATCATTGGGCAAGATGGGAAAAGGGACATCAAGGACCTTAAGATAGGACCTGGACTTAGGAAGCCAAGCATCAACTTTTGCTTTGATGCTCAAAGAAATAAAACAAGAAATAATCTTGAGATCATTCTCATTCAGCACATTGTTGGTGAGCAGGGAGAGACTATCATATGCAATACATCCAGCAACTAACCAGAGATCGTGCTTGTGTTTCTTGAGTTCATCATTGGTTTGAGGAATGACTTGAGTGATATTGACATTTTTAGTGTTATTGATAGGAATAATAATTTGCTGATGACTAGGGCCAGCAGTAGTAGAGGTAGGCCTGTATTTGAGTGTGAAGGCCAGGTTAGCTGCCTGATGCATAGCAGTGATACTATCAGGCAGAAGAGTGGGAAAGGTCTGGGCTAGTTTGACCAAGATAATATCAGCATATTATAATTTGGGGGTCCAGGCTGGAGGTCTAGGTCTTTGAGTCTTCATCATATCAGCAAAGGAAGGCTTTGCTGTGGGTGGCTTCTTTGTTTCAACTGGCTTCTTGGGTGTTGTAGATTGAGGAGTTTTTGCCAGAGGCTGTGCTAACACAGCCAGCTTGGGCAGAGGGGGTAGAATGTTGATATGTGGTATAGGCACAGCGATAATGGGAGGAGTAGGCTCAATCTGCATAGAAACAGGTTGTAGAGCCAGAGAAGGTAGTGTTGCAATGGCAGGAGGTGGTGGTGGTGGTGGCTGACCTTGAGCTAATGCATGTTAGATAAATTGTGTAACAGACATAGTGCTGACACTGTTGATTTTGACCATAGCAGAGTGGAAGTATGCAGAGTCAGAGAGAAAGGAGTTGACCATAAGAGCAAGCATTCTGGCCATATCATGAGCATATTTCTCAGCATGTGGACCAAATTCTTTGGACACATTGTCATATCCAAAGAAATAGGTGATCTTGTTGAAGATTTGAAGAAATGGGACCATATGTTCATCCTGAATATTACCTGACTTGAGAATGTGAGGAGCATTGAATTTGTATGCATTGAACTCAAATTTGGACTTGACAGGCCAAACAGGAAGACAGATGGAGTCACATTTGGTAGATAGATCAAACTCAGACAAGACAGGAATGATGCTGCCATCTGATATGATAGTGGCAGGAGTTGTGGGCTCAATTCTGGGTAGTATAGGCAGTAAGCTGAATACTGTACCAGGAGTGGGGGGTTTGGGAGGAGAAACAGCTTTCCTCTTCCTTCACCATTTATTTGTTGGTGTCTTTAAGACAGCAGCTTGAATATATACATCAAATTCATCAGAATCAAACTTGCTTGCAGAGTTGGCTATAGCAGAATCTTCAACAGAAAGATTTGCAAATGGGTTCCTAAGAGATGTAGACATCATATAGGATGTAGACTAGATACTCTAACACCACTATCCAAAAGAAGAAGGTGGTGGTAAGAGATCAAGAAAAGGTGCAACAACCCCAGCTCACAATATCTTCTCACTACCACAACTTCCACCTCTTGAAGCAACATAGCAAACTCCAGTGGCATATCTGGCACTGATACCAAGGCTGCATCCACTGTTGGAGACTTCTGGGTATGTGTATTCTCAATCATTTACTTCTAAAGATTGCCACTAAGTACAAGTAGATCCTAAACTTTGAGATTTGGAACTTCCAATCCTTCTTTCTCACATACCACCATTATTGTTTGTGGTCTTGGTCATGTTCTACCTATGCTATGGGTGACAATACATGCTTTATATGCAATCTGAGCATGTGTTCTTGGAATGAGGACATTGAGGATACTGGGTCTGGGATGTCCAGCCTTACTCCTTCCCAGGGGAGTGATGCTGAGATGGTGGGCCCCTCTACTCCTTGTGGCTCAGCCCTCCCTTCTGAACCCCCTGACCCTGTCATGCTTGTCCCTTATAAGGGTAAAGGCAAGAAGAAGTGTAGTTCAGTTGCTGCTGAGCTCACACCCCCAGCCCCACCAGGCACCATCTGCATCTTGCCCTACTACTCCCACTCTCCCAGCCTCTGGATTATCTCCTGAGGCTTCAGTGTTCCTTTCTTGTCCTCTTTCAGAGGATGACTTCACTTCCCATGTCAAAGTATCCACCTCTATGTTCTTGGGCCCCCCTGCTGCATTGTCTGGCAAGTTGCTGAACATCATCTCTTCCATCAATGCTGCTCTTGTGTCTTGGTCTGGCAAGCCCTGGGCTGAGGAGCAGGATTGAATGTGCTTTGCCTGTGCTCTATCCATCACAGTGGGGCATATCATTTCTTCACAGTGGTATTCTTTGCCCTTTGAGGATCTTCCTAATGTATCTACCTTTGCTTCAACACTGGGTGGGTTGCTGCCTCATGGCTCTGCACAGCCACCACCTCCAATCTGTGGAACAGCTGACTCAGCTGCTTCTGCCTCCTCTGCCCCTACATGTGGTCCTCTTGTTAGATCTGCTCTGTACAAGTCCTATGATGTTAGGCAGTTGATGTAGATTAGTAGGTCACATGACTACATGTTCAACTCTCCTGTGGACACTCTCTTGACTCTCAGTCATTTACAGTTGTCCACAGGTGAGTACAAGTTACTACATTATGAATAATTTTTTTGCACTCTGAACTCCACAGTCTCTTCCTCATCCTTTTCCAACTTCTTCTCATGTTTTCTCAGCCGTTTTTGCCTCGTTTTCCCTCAAATCGCACACGCGCGTCCGCATTGTCGACTGCCACGTCATCACAAATTTTCGCCGCGATCCGACGTGCCCTGCAGTTCCTACATTGCAAACACTCCATCTTACCTCCCGAACACATTCTTTTCGTGTTTCCTCACTCTTGTTCGCGTTTCACACGCCGCAATCGCGTAGGCATGTTACGTCCACCCTCCGACGCATCCCAAAAGATTTTCATCCCGATCCGACGTGTTTTCCGACCACTACACCTATTTTATTCCACCTCTCTCTCCACTTGGCTCTCTCAAGTTCTCAGTCACACCATCCTTCTCCCTCTTGTCCATTGGCCCCACAACCTTGCTCATCGGTTCCGCACACTGTTCATGGCTCCCACATCCATTCATGTCCCAATCCATTGAGTCCCTGCTCTGCTATATCCCTTTTCTCACCATGTCTACCAATGGCCTCAACTTTGAGAAACTAAACTCTACCAACTATCCCACTTGGTCTGGTGAGATGCAGGCATGGCTACAAGCCTCAGGACTCTGGAGAATTGTCAAAGGGACATCTAGGAAGCCTTCTATCCCCTCAGAGGCTAGAGTATGGGAAGCTAAAGCAGCTAAGGCAGCTGGATGGATCTATTCTATGGTAGAGCCAGAGCTGAGAATATTTTTGAATGATAGGGAGGATCCTGTGATGATGTGGAAATCTGTGGAGAGTCTATACCTCCAGAACTCCTCTCCTGCAGTCCATGATGACCTTAGGGCCATGGAATTTGCTGGAAATGCTAGTACCTATTCCCAAAACTCCTCCAATCTCTCTTCCCCACTCCAGCTCAATGCCAACTTTCACTGGATTGCTGACACTGGTGCTACATCCCACATGACACCCCATCATCACTGGTTTAAGAGTTATACTCCCAGTTGCATCCCAATTCATCTAGCTGACAACCCTGTTATATATTCAGCTAGAGTAGGCTCTGTTGTCTTTGAGCCTCTTATTGGTGGAAGAGTGGTTCAAGCAGTTGAGTTTTCATGTGTCTTACATGTTCCTGAACTCTGGAGCAATCTCCTCTCCTGTCTATACCTCACTTGTAACAAATGCTTCACTATCCATATCTCTGCTCACTCCATGACTTTCCAGCAAGATTGAAAGACTCTCTTCATTGCCTCTATTAACTCCAACAACTCTGCTGTCCTGACTGGCACCACTATTGCTTCAGAGGCCACTTTATCTGTCTCTACTCTTCCTGTTGATCTCTCACTCTGGCACTGTCACTTTGTGCACCATAACTATGCTGATGTGAAAAAGATGATCCAGGAGAATCTAGTCACTGGCCTGAAGATTGAGTCTCAAAGGAAACCTGACCCTATTTGTGAGCCTTGCTTTGCAGGAAAAATGTCTGCCCATTTATTTCCTCTATCTCCTAATCATAACTGTTCACTACTCACTTTGGTCCACTCTGATCTTCATGGGCCACTCCCTCTCCCTACTCACTCAGGCTACAAGTATTGGATTACTTTCATTGATGATGCTATACATTTTTGAGCTGTCTATCTTCTGAAATCCAAGTCTCAGGCCTTTGAAGTATTTTGGGAGTACAAAGCATGGGCAGAGAACTAGCTGAGTACAAAGATATTGGAGTTACTGAATGATAAAGGTAGAGAATATATGTCTAATGCCTTTTTGACATTCATCTCCCAATGTGGTATTCAAAGACAACACTCTATTCAAAATTATCCTCAGTAGAATGGTCTTGCTGAGAGGGCAAACAGGACAATGGGTGAGCATATTACAGCCATGCTGGCTGAGTCTGGACTTCCTCTCTCATTCTGGGGCCACTGTCTTGTATCTATGGTCTATGTATAGAACAGACTCCCTACTTCATCCCTTCCCAACACCACTCTCTTTGAAGCCTTCTATAAGTGAAAGCCTGATGTCTTACACCTCAGGGTATGGGAGTGTACTGCCTAGGTGCATATTCAGTGAGATAAGTGCAACTCTCTACAGCCTCATGCTGAAAAATGTGTTTTCATTGGCTATCCCACTAGCTACAAGGGTTGGTTGTTCTATAACCCTACTACTTGTCAGACATGCATCTCTGAGTGTGCAGATTTTGATGAGAGGTACTTCTTATATTTCTCTGGTGATAAGCACAGTATTGTGCCCTCTTTTGCCCTCCCTCCTTCTCCATCTATTCCACGTCCCTTTGAGCTTTCTAGCTCTCCATCTTCACTTTCAGGAGTGCCACCACTCTCAGATGAAGGGGGTAATGACCAGCAGCCTTCTAATTAGCCATATTTGTCCTTTGATGTCCCTAAGTCTCCTGTTGAGCCTCAGAGTGCTCCAGAGACTCCTAAAGCTAGTCCTAGTATTCCTCCTTGAGCAGCTACAACTTCTTCAGACTCTGATGATGATAACAATGCATTTAGCACTCCTATAGGTCCTGAGCCTCTTAGAGAACACCTTCTAAGCCACCTACTCCTATTTTGCAACCTCCACTACCTCCTAGATGCTCATCTCATGTTCCTGCTCCTTGTAAAGCCTACTGGCTTCTAGGTAGACCTGTACTCAACCCTCTATATGAGCATGATGATGCCAACTATGTGGACTCTGCTTATGAGGTTGTAGAGTTTGCTGGCAGTGTCTCTGGTTCAGACCCTCATAACTACAAGATAGCTATGAGTGCCCCAGATACTAATAAGTGGAGGGAAGCTTGTAACACTGAGGTGACCACTCTGATTGCTAATAGGACTTGGGAGCTTGTTGAGCTACCTCCTGAAGCCAAGGTTGTTGATTCTGGATGGGTGTTTAAGCTTAAGCTGAACCCAGACAACACCATTGAATGTTATTGCTCCAGACTTGTTGCCAAGGGTTACTCTCAACATCCTGGGTATGATTATACTGAGGTCTTTGCCCCTACATTTTGTCCTGCCTCCCTGAGGCTCATTATTGCTCTGGCAGCCAAAGAAGGCTACAAAATATGATCTCTTGATATCTCCTCTGCCTTCACCTATGGAGATCTTGATGAAGTCATCTACATGAAGCAGCCTGAAGGATATCACCAGAGAGGCCCTAATGTTGTTTGTAAACTCCACAAGTCACTCTATGGCTTAAAACAGTCAGCTAGGCAGTGGAACAAGAAGCTACACTCTGTCCTTGATTCTCTGCACTTTAAACATGTTCAGAGTGACAACTCCATCTACATCTACTCCAAGGGAGCTGTGAAAATCATTGTCCCTGTTTTCATTGATAATATCACCCTTGTTTCCAAGAATGATGCTGCTATGGATTTAACAGTCAAGAAACTCAAGGAGCACTTCAAACTTTGAGATTTAGGCTCTACCACCTTCCTTCTCTCCATCTAGGTCAAACAGGACCTTGAAGCTCACTCCATCTCTCTCTGTCAAACCCACTACATAGATAAGCTCCTAAAACAATTTGGGATGGATGAGAGCAATTCTGTGAAGACTCCACTCCCTCCAGGTACTGACCTGTCTGAACTTATTCCTACTCCATCCCAGCAAGAGGAAATGCACTTCACTCCCTATCTCTCTGCTGTAGGCTCCCTACAGTATCTAGCCACTATGACTCATCCAGATATTGCTTATGCTGTCTCTTACCTTGGGAGATTTAACCACAATCCTCACCCTGCTCACTGGACTGCTGTAAAGCATCTTCTATGTTATTTGCATGGTACATGCACTTATCAGCTTGTCTACAAGGGCAGTGATGATAATGAGCTCTTCCTAACCTACTCTGATGCTTCCCATGGTGGTTGTAAGCAAACTGGTCACTCTACAGGTGGATATGTGACTTTGGTGTGTGGTGGAGCTGTAGGATGGTCCTCCAAGCATCAGCTCTTTGTTACTCTCTCTAGTACAGAGGCAGAGTATGTGGCAGCTGTTGAAGCTGGAAAGGAGATCTGTTGGATGAGGAATATTCTCTTAGAGTTTGGTTACCCCCTTTTCTATCCATTAACTCTTTTCATTGACAACAAGTCTGGGATTGATGTCTCCAAGAACCCAGAACACCATGGATGGATGAAGCACCTTAACTTGCACTTTTATTGGCTTTGTGATGCTGTTCAAGCCTCTCTCATTTCTCCTGAATATATCCCCACTCACCAAAATATTGCTGACTTGTTTACTAAAGCTGTTCAACCTGCAGTTGTTGAATTTGCTGTCCCTGGACTTGGTTTGATACCTTAGAGTTTCTTTCTCTTTGTTTCTTTTCTTTTATGTTTTTGGACTTGTCAGATCAAGAGGGTGTGTTAGATGTGCTCTGTACAAGTCCTATGATGTTAGGCAGTTGATGTAGATTAGTAGGTCACATGACTACATATTCAACTCTCCTGTGGACACTCTCTTGACTCTCAGTCATTTACAGTTGTCCACAGCTACTAGAACATTTCCTGCATCATATACACCTCATATTCTAACATCTCTCTCTGAGGCTACTGTTTGCCCTCCTCCTGCTCCCAAGCCTGCTCCCCTTCCTAGGTCTGCTTGGTCTGCCAAGTATTCCCCTCCTCCCTCCAGTGTCAAGTGCTCTTATACTGACACTGTCTGTGATGTCACATCTTTGGTCAACTTGGCCAAGATGGTTCCTGATTTGCTGTCTGATCATATTATTATAATGTATCAGGTGTCCATTCCTCCAGTGCTCCCTAAGCATAAGATTAAGTTCACTGTTCCTGGTCCCTCCTGGTGTTAGGTCTTTGTCAAGATTGACCCCCTCCCCTCTTTATCACAGTTTCCAGCTTTGGTTGGGGCTGCCAATCACTCTCTCAGCAACAGCAACCTTTGGGTTGACTCTCTCCTTACATCTCATGTTGCCTCCCAGGGTGAAATAGACCTGGTAAAGGCTGGTGTCTCTCATCTCCTCTTCCTTGCTGAGAGTGGAGTTGAGGCAGCTCTTCCATGTTCATGATCTTATCTTAAGATTGTGGATATTCCTTGAAGAAAGTCAAGGCAGATGGCCAGCAGGTCACCACTGATGACATACATGCAGTCATAGAGAGATCCCATATGGCCACTTCCTTTATGCTTGTGAATAGCCCTCAGGTTATGTGCAACTCCTGACATGCTAATATCACCACTGTGTGGTTTGATGTTCTTGACTCCCAGTACAGTGCTACTGCTAAGCACCTGATTAGAACTTCTTTCTAACTCAGCCTAGCCTTGTGCTTTGTGCATGTGGCCCACTCCCACTCTGGCATCCCTTTGTATCAGCATTGTTAGTGCTGGGGACACTCCACTTATACCTGTTGCTCTCAGGCCCCCCAATGCCCCTGGTATACTGGGCCTCATACTGAGGCTGGTCATCAACAACATGCTGCCTGCTGCAGAGGTAACCCATCTGTGAAGCCACCTCAGGCACCAACCCCCAAGGGAGCTCCATGCTCTCATGCCATATGCTGTATGAACTGTAAGGGAGATCATAGTGCTAGTGACTTTTTTTTAATTTATTTTAATTCATCAATTTATTACATGGTGTGTATGAGCAGTCTGTGTCTAACTAATTACAAGAACTAGCTAGAAAATCCAAACTAGATATGAATCATGAAAGAGAAAACCAGATACCTGTATTCTGGTAGGATATGAAATGATGTATATGAAATAACTATCCTAAGAGAGACAAAAAGGAAAAAAAGAAAAAGAAAAAGAAAACTATAGTCTGTTCTATGAAGAGACTTACTAATGACCCTACTTCATTGACCAATGCAGAGGAATGGATGGAGACATAGAAACATTATTAAACACAACCCAGCGTATCATAGAAGTGACATGGAGATGTAATTGCACAATCTGGTATGTCATAGGAGTAATGGGAAGAAAAGAATCCTGAAGTGGATCTGTATTGCTAAAAACAAACACAGATTAATTGAGGTTGAGGAAATCAATAAGATGTTAGAGAGTTGTGATAGGATAGGGTAGTCTCTAATATAATGGGCATAAAAGAATGATGTGTTCACATGTTTTAAAGCAAAACCCACAGCAGCAACTGACAGGTTTGTTAGGGAAGAAGCAAGCCTGATAGGACCTAATGGGAGTGTGGTTAAGAATAGCATGGACTGCACATGTGACAATGTTGAAGTTAGTAACACCAAGGTTATGATTGAAGGAATAAGAGGAGCAAAGCTCCCTAAGCCACAACCTACTATTGTGATATTGCAGCTGTATACAAGTGTCTTATATGTCTTTGTCTTTGAGGGCTAAGGAGTGTCCTTGATAGGACTGACTGTTGTTGAATATATTTTGCTAAATGGTTTTAGCACAGTCAGTAGCTCTCTTGTGCAGATAGTTGTAAGATGTGTATGAGAGGGCAGAGTGAGGATGGCTATTTTTAGACATAAGATGGACTTTGCAAAAGATGCAACACAAGCATCCAGGCTTGTCCAGTGGCGAGTTACAATCACATTTGGCATTTTGTGATAAGATGTACTAAAAGTCCACATAACAATCAGTGGAATGTTCTAGCCAAGAGTAGAGAGCATTAGCTGCAGCAATAGAATGGGTCTGGCCCCCATGAATAGAGAGGTCTAGAAGTATATGTGAAGATGAAATGTGATTAGTAAAGAGGGTGATATGATCGATATTAGGAATGGAGATCACCTTGCATATAGCAAAACATTGAGCAGTGAGTTCAACATCAGACAAAGTGGCTTTGCCAGATAGTAAGGATAGAGAATGAATGAGCTTGCTGTTATGCTAGATTTGGTATATAGCTACAGCTTGGTGATTAGGGTTGTTTGGGACACTGCTATCAGTGACAACAAGCAAGCATCTAGGAGATAAATGGATGAGCAAGGATTCTGCATTGAGTCACTGAGAGTGGGCACCAAGTTCTTTGAGTTTGGACCTATTATAGTCAAAAAAGGAAAAACAATCAGCATAATTATCTAACAAACAGAAACTAAGCCTATTAGAGATATAAAAGGGAGCAAAATACTCATCTGTTTTTAGCAACAATTTATTCACCTCTACCAGAGGTCCTCCCACTTTCTTCTTCTCCTTCTCTGATAAACCATCAATAAATTTTGAATGGGGCAACATCTCTTTTGAATTTTCTAACCCTAAGAGCATTAAGATAGGGTGGGATTTGTCCAATATAGAATAGTGATAGGCTGAGCATTTCACTAGTTTGGAAAGATGGAGGTTAATAGGGATAAGACCTGTAAGTGATTCAATGTCTCCACTTGGCAATGTATGAAAAGCACCAGTAATCCAAAGAGCCACTGCTTTCTGAGTTTTTTGGAGCATTTTGATGTTAGCAACACATTTTGCACCAGAGAAGTATCATAACCTGTAACCATAAGTGGCGTTCCATCGGCCTCACCGATTAACTCTCAGCCGACTATGCCAGCCCCCTCTCTTCTAGCTCCCCCTTTGCCCAGGGCAGAGGGTACAGCTAAAACCTCTCAACCGGCTATTAAGAAGCCGGTCCCTGAAACGAAGAAGCCTCTTGCGGACAAGCCTTGTCCCTCGTTCGCAGACGTCACAAAGTCCAGGCCCAAATCTAGGCCTAACGCTACACAAATCCACAGCGATATCGCCTTGGTCGAATTGGCCCAGGCTTTCCCTGCCCTATCCCCAGATCGTGTTGCGGCTATGCATCGCGCTGCCAATCAAGCTGACGGTTCTAACAGACGCTGTCCCTCATCTACTACGTCTGGCCCTACTCGGCGCCAACTTATCATCCCTGTCGCTAATCCCTATGAAGTGGATACAACGAAGCTCATACTCCAGACCAATCAGGAGTTGCTCAACAAGAAACGTTGCCTTCGTCTCATGAACGCACGCATTGTTGCCACTGGCCTTTCTTTGGCCACTAATATTGTTCCTAACGGTGACGATATCAAGATCGTCTCCAAGTTTGTTTCCGCTCAAGCCAAGACTTCAGTTCAGGCCCACGTCCCCAAATCACGATCTTATTTAAAGATCGTTGATGTTCCTTACCCCGTGACTAAGGAAGAAGTCACATTATCATTCGCTGCAGCTTCGGAGTTATCTATCGGACTTGCTGCGCAACCTCGCGTAATGCGTAATTCACGACACTCGGATACCGCTACCGTATGGTTCGATATCTGGGACTCTCAATCTGGCGCGGCTCTCAAGAAACTTGCCAATCAATACGTCACCATCAATAATGTGCGATGTGCTATCAAGCCTGCTAAGGCCCGACCTGGCGTTCCCCTCTGTCAACGTTGTTGGCGATGGGGACACTCTACTTCCTCCTGCAAAACCGAAGCGATTCGCTGCCCCCAATGCTCTGGGCCACACTCAGAGCTTCACCACCGAGACTACGCTGGCTGCTGCAAGGGCAATCCCAAAGCCAACCCTCCCATCCCTCCCACGACTATGGGCGAACCATGCCCTCACGTTCCTATCTGTTCAAACTGCCGAGGTAAACACGCGGCTAACGATCGCAAGTGCAAGTTTTGGCGTCATCGATTTGATGCTAACTGGTTTTCGAGGCAACGCGCTAATGCATAGCTTTTGGTATTTTACTGATCATGGGGCCTTGGCGTCTTTTGTGGCGATAAATAGGATTTTGGATAAGTCAGTGCTACGTGTTTCTGACCCCCCCGTATATACATAATTTTCTTTTGTTTTGGACTTTCTTAGTTAGATTGTATCTAGCTAGGATGTGGACTGCGCTCGAGCACCACGTTAAATATAGTTGATTTAAAAAAAAAAAAAAAAAAACATTTTGCACCAGAGAAGTATCATAACCTGTAACCATAAGTGGCTATGGGTACAATACAGGATTGATAAAGAAGCTGTTTTTGATAAGGAAGGAGTCCACACATGGAATTACCAAGTATATGCATAGCACAAACAGAGGATAGGGATTTGGTAGACCAATAGCGAACATGTTCATAGAATTTGAGCTGTTAATCAAAATAAAATCCCAGATAGTGCCAGTATTGTTTAGGCCTAAGAGGAGATTCAGATGTGAAAGGTGTGAATCCTAAGTTGATAGTGGGATTAGCATCTTTGTGAACTCAAGAGAAATTGAAGACTTCAGATTTTTCATACTTAAGAATGAGCCCAAAATCTGTGAATAGCTTCATCAAAATCCTATATATCATGACAATTTTGTCATGACAGCTCTTCCACATCTCCCCTTGACTAACTATAAGTCCATCATCAACAAATGACAGAAGAAAAATAAGTCCAGCCACTTTACTATAGATAAGGTAAAGAAAGAGAGCAAGATATAGTCCAGAAAGAATTGGAGAAAGCACAGACCCTTGACCTACTCCTACATTGGCATTGAAAGGGGGCAAAGAAAAGGAATTATAAGAATACATGGTAGAACAATTAATCAAATAATTATGAAAAAATTAAACAATGTTAGGTGCAAAACCTTATTTATGGAGAATGTCTAAAAGCATTAAATGATTCAGAGAAGGGAAAGATTGTGCTATATCAAAAGCAAGAACACTTGTACACAGCTTTTTCACCCATCCAGCACAAATTAGGTGCATGAGGTAGACACTGGCATCTTTAGTGCTTTGTTGAGCAATACCCCCAAATTGACATGGAAATATGGCATCAAATTTGCTGGCTTCAAATTGCATTCTTTTGGCAAGCATTTTTTTGATGAGCTTGCTGATAGTGTTAAGTAATATAATAGGCCAAAACATTTTTGGGATATTGTATGATAGTTTGTTGGGTTTAGAAATAATGACTGAGATTGATTCCTTGAAATTAGAAGGGAAATAGCCTATATTTAAACAGGCATTAGCAAGATTAAGGAAGACACCAGCAACATTATCATTTAGTTATATTAGCACTTTGAGATGGTGCCAAGTCAAATGATCTAGACCAGGCAAAGAGTTATTCAAACACAACTTTAGGCTGTCAGTAAGTTCACAGAGGGTGAATGATATCCAATCATATTCAGAGATAGTGAGAAGGTCATTGAGAATATTTCTGTTGATGGACCTATTATTGGCAGTATTGTATGTTCTATCTAATGCTGTCCAGAGTTCTTTAAGAGTTTACCTTGATATTTGATCACCTTTGTAGGTGGTAGTTTGTGATCTTTGGCCCATGCCATAAGATCCCAAGGCCTCATATTGAATTCCGAAATTTCTTGAATTTTTGCATCAAAAAACTTGCATTTAGTGATGTATGTTGTCTTCTTCTTTCTGGTATGCTGGTTCATATAGCTAGCTGCCAACATCCTGGGTCCTTGCAGAGGTAACCCCTCTGTGCTGTCTCCCCTAGGGCCCAATCTCTGCAGGAGCCCCATGCCTGCATGCTGTGCACTGTGTGCAGTCACAGTATCACACCTTATTATCCCTTCCTAATGTCACTGCCAAGGTGGTTGGCACTTCAGGTTATCTCTCAGAAGACACCAGTGGTTGAGTGCATGGGCAGGCACTTGCTTGGCCTCATCTAGCAGAACTGAAATATTGACAAGGCCCCTATTTCAAGGGGGGTATTAGATGGTTGCTAGTCATGATGGACAATTTGGACTTTAGCTGTATTGTACCTTATTTAGTCATTTCTGGCCCTCCCCTGTACAGTATTCTGGGCTATGGCCTGGGTGCAGACTGCTATCATGCACTGCATTATAAATTTTTGAGTAAAAAAAAAAAAAAAAAAAGATGCATGTTGTCTTGTAAAATCTTTTCCACCTTATCTTGGATTTATCTTCTCAATATTCCTCTAGCTTTCTCTTGCACTCTTCATTCCACCATAGCTTGAAGTACAAAATGCTGTTACTCATAGTCACATGTTTATTCCATAATGATGTGATGAGGACAGCCATCTGCACCAAGAATTATTTGATATGATCCTTAGTCAAAAGATCAGCTTGTCAAAGTGCTCCAAGCCCTTCAGCCAACTCTGTAAGAAACTTGTTCTCCTCTGAGCTGTTAGGTTTAATTGTCCTCTTGGTTACAGGGACAATCATTGAGTTTATGGGAATATGGACAGAAATAGAGGTATGGTCAGACCGATCTCTCTGTTCTTCAAGAATAGAACAGTGATCAATGTTGACACTATTGGCAACAAAGACAAGATCAATCACTGAGGGTTTTTTGCTGTGGTCTTTAGAGTAATGCATGGGTATAGGCCTGTCAAATGGAATGCGATTGAGGCCTAGATTGTTTATGAGGTCAGTAAGTTGATTGGCGTATTTGGAATGAAAATGGTAGTTTGGATCCCAGTATTTAGAGTGAATATTGAAGTTGCCTCCAACATATAGGCAGTGAGGCCAGATGTGAGCATGATGCAGTAGGTGGTTGAGAGCAGTGTGTTTTGTGTCAGAATATACTGATATGAGATAGTGAGTGGTTGTTTTGTAGGAGAGGGAAATAGTGATGATGTCAGCAGAAGAGAAATCAGTCTGAATCATGGGGCAGAGTCATGTGAGACAATTGTTATGAAATTCAATATTTTATTTGGATTTTATAATATTTATCTTAGTGCCAGATACTTTAGCGCTGAGAACTATAAGCACTGAAGATGACTGTTAAACATCTAAAGACTATACTTTAATTATGTCATTAGACACAATGAAAGTAGAGTCTTAATGAACACCTACAAAGTAGTGCAACAACTCTAACACTACAGAATGTCTTACAATAGTGAGAACGTCTACAATGACTACATCTTAATAGCTTGTATATACACAAGACTATTAACCAAACCTTAATGTAATCATTATTACTATGATTATGTAATATGCTTACAAATTATGATCCTATCATAATTTGTCATCATTCCCATCACTCCTATCAGATGCTTACTAAGCATCTCTATTAATATCTGGATTACTAATCTATTAGTAATACCTCTATGATTACAATATTACAAGTTAAACAATACATGTTTACACTTGTATACATTGTTCCATGAACCTCTATTATAATCATCACATGATTATGATCTTTGTTTACATTGTTTTATAATATTCTTAGTTCTTTGTTTACAACATTCCATGAGTTGTTTACATTATTCCATACTACTCTTAGAATGTTCCACAATGTTCTAAAAGGTTCCACAACCTTCTACAACATTCTAGAATCTGGATAATAATAGGCATTCTAACTATTGTTAGAACTACACTACTTTATTGATAGAAGTACCTCTAGAACTTCTATCACTTCTATACTTCTTGATTGACCTCGGAATCATGTTCTTAATTAACTTCATAATTTACAATCACGATACAAATAGTCTTCTATCTAATCATTGATATTGTATAACTTAGAACTATACAGTACCAAGCATATATCCACTATATATATAGTTATATACTTACAGATGGTACCATATATCTAGTATAGAAGTAGATACCAAGACTCCAATGTACTAGTAGTATATAAGGAGGGCTAACTAACCAAGGAATGCCATCGTTCTTACTTAGTTAGATGGAGCCTTGAGAATAGAGACTCTTAAACTTATACTGAGTAATCTTGAAGGTCTGAGATAAGACTCTCATCTATAACTCTTAAGACTCTCTCAATAGAATAATTTGATCTGAGTATTCTATTACTGTACTTAATATTCTTGGTGAAGAACCTCTTGAAGTTGTTAGTGAACCCTTGATAGGTCAATAGACTAGTACCTCTGAACTGGTACTATCTATTGGTATATTGAGTATATACAGGTTCTATTATTAAGCATTATAAAAATTGCTTAATAAGCCTGAACTTGCTAATGTGAAGAGCCTCCTTTGTTAGACTTCCTGTAGAGAATAACCTAATGCACTTGATTACAAATAATCCAGTGTTACCACAACAACAATGATAAACATATGCTATGACTCTTGGCATCACATCTGTAGGTAGCATATACATCTAGTCAGGGTGGAGAGGAGCTCCAACCACATCTTTGCCTAAAGAGAGTTCAGTAGACACAGTCTGCCATACTACAATCCAGGCAGATTCTTGAAAGAAGATAATGTCAAAATCATCCACAAAATCATTAAGAACAGTTTCCATCACAGAATAGGAATAGTGAACATTAAAAGAAAGAATCCTTAAATTATCAATAGCAAGTTCTTTCATTTAGTAACATTGGACCTCTGACAGTTCCCTGAGTTTGAAAAAGCAGAAGAGTTGTTATGATATTGGATTGCAATCTCAATTTATTGAGCTCATTGAGCTTTGGCTTCCTCAGCTTTGTTAGAGTGCCAAGTCTTATTGAAATAGTTGCACCAGTAGGGGCATCTCCTATTATTGGCAAAGTGATTACCTTTGCAGTTGATGCCTTTAAATTGATGTGGGCAAGGTTTGCCTTTAGTGGTAGCCATATGAGGAGGCTTTGCCTTATTATTTGCTTTACAGCAGAACAATGCTTGGCTGTGATTCTCAGTTTTATGAGGGCTGGAGCATTTGGCACAGCACCATTCTTGAGATTGGCATTTAGCTGTAATATGACCCTAATGCCAACAGTTTTGACATTGAGGGATACCTGGGTGCATGTTACATGCTAGAATAGTTGTTACATCTTTATCAAAATTAAAGGATTGATTAATGAGTGATTTGGTTTTGGTACCCTTCTGTGAGTCCCAAATGTCAAACCATATGATCACCATATCTGAATGAGCTGAAGCTTTCATGATACAGGGGAAGGAAGCAAGAGAAATCTGTTGGAACAGAGAGTTGTGATCCATGACATATAAAATGTTGTCAGCCTTTAGCTGAGTGGACCCATCATCATGCCATTTGGGAGGGGTGTAAAAGTTTATGCCCACAATCTTGAGATAAGATTTGGACATAGGTGCTCTAGAGGCAGAAATGTCAACTGTGATAATTTTCTTTGCCCATTCATAAATAATTTCAATTTCTTGGACATTTGGGACGAGATTGGTATTGAGGGACAGGCTTATGGAGGGTCCAGACCTGCCTTTGATGATCAAATTAATGCATAATTTGGAATGCTGTTGGATAAGGCCACAATTGACAGAGTTGATAATGTCTGTATAGCAGTGAAGACAGTCAGCAGTGATGGAGTTGTTGTATGGAATGAGGACTTGTTTGTGGGAAGGTCCTCTCATTGTCAATTTAACAACAAATTTCTTCTTGGGAGAGGAGGTAGAAGAGATGTAAGTAGGAGAATCAGGCTTAGCACCCAAAGATGCCTGATGCATAGTAACAATATGCTCAGGAAGCAGTTTGTTGCCAAAGACTTTAGCCAATTCAACCAAGTTGATAGCCTGTTTATTAGTAGTAGATAGCAAAGGCACATTCAATCAAGCAATGCTAGCAAATAATTTTTTTGGGGGAGGAAGAGGAACAGAATCTGAGATATTCAAAGGTTTGCTCACTGGAACTGTAGGTTTAGGTGGCAGAAATGTGGTCTTGATGGGAGGTTTAGGTGGAGTTTTTGTAGCCCTCAGCTTTTGCTCTGGCTTGATGTCAATGTCCATATTCATGTTTTTATGAGGTTGAGAGGAGGGGACAACTGCTTTTTCTTTTCTCTTCTTCAGTTTTTTGTTATAACAATAAATACCTGGAAAAAATAAATTTTCCATGAGCTAGAGGACCATGAAATCTTTACTCCCTTGAGGAGCATATCCTTCATTAATGTTGAGGTCTTCAATAACTGAGTGACCCCAACCTTCATCATTGACAGCAGTAAGGATATATGCAAGCTCATTGGCGATGTCTGAGTCTGGTGTGAATTTGCCCTGGTTTACAGGGAAAAGTTTAAGCCATTGGCCACACTCTTGAAGAGCCATGCATGCAACAACCCTTCTTTCCCATGTACCACCACCTTCACTCTGGGGTTCCTCCTTCTCTGCAATCTTGCTGCCCTCTGGATCACTCACAGTTTGCACATTCTCACTGTTCAAGGGTTTATGGCATCCATTCCTTACCATGGCAGTACTAAGAGCAGTCCCTCATGCTTCCTCTCTTTTAGTGCTGGGTTAGAGCTTGCTCTCCTACCATCCTCCCTGTGTTGAGCTGGAGTGCCTTTCAGCCTCCCTTCACTCCTTTTCTCTTGGCCTTCTTCTGCTTCAGCAGTTGGTTTGGGCTCCTCCACTGGCTTGGGTGTGCTCTGGTGCACTTGGGCCATGCCCTCCCCCCAGTCACTTGTGTGGCCCCCAGATCTGTGGTTCAGCTGAATAAGCTGCTGCTATTTCTATTGAGTGCTCATTTGCACTTGACTTCTTCTCTTCTCTCAGGCTAGTTTCCCACTGTGCCCATCTTCTCCAGTCTTGGTGCTTTTGCTGGGGCCTCTCTCAGCATTGAGTTGAGTTCACTCCTCCACCTTCTTTTCCTTTTCCTGCAGAGTCATAGCTCCACTCCTTTGCACTTTTGCTGGTTTGTCATGGTCACCCCATAGTGCTCATGATTACATGCTGGCTTCTTTTGAGGGAGCTCCATGCCCTCTCACTGCTTGTTGTCAATACATTGGACAACTATACATCCCTACTCCAGCAGCTAGCCTGCTGTGTGAGCCATTTGAGATGCCATTGGGTTGACCTCTTCAGATTTCACATTATCTAGTATCATCATTTGGTTAGAGACTGGAGGGTGAGAAGCATTGAAGCTGAGCTGTGATGGACAGTCTTTCTGGTTGGCTAGGGCTGGTAGATTCATAGTTTCAGTTTGGTGGCATGTATTTATCTTAGTTTCCTGGGCTCTCCTGGGGCATGGACTACTATTGCACACCACATTATAAATTTTTGATGTTAAAAAAAAAGAAAAAGAGCCATGCATGCCTCTCTAATAGTGTCCTTGAAATTCTGGACAGGTGGAGACCTATCATTATCATTCTGAGATATACCACCTTCAGCAGCATTGGTTTCAGCTTAGATATCCATCATAGTATCAATATCATTGATTTGTGGCAGTGGCTGTGCTAGCACAGCTGCTGATTGCATGGTTGTCTACAAGGCAACATTGCCAGCAAGCTTGACCAAAGAGGGGTTGAGTTTTAGGATGGGGGGTGAGGGGTATCACCAAAAATACTGTTGTTTTCATCTATCTGATTGCTCCAAGAGGATAGGACAGGCAGTTTGTTAGGTCCAGTAACAGTAGGGCCTAGCATCAGAGAAGGGGTATCTTTGACAAAAGCAGAAGCATTTCCTGTATCCTTAACAGATTGACATAACTGTCTTGCAATAGCATGTGAAAGCATTTCTTGAGGTTTCTCCTTGGAAACTTGTTCAAACCTCTGGATTTGATCCAAAGAGTGGTGTGTTTTAAAATCCACTGTCAACTCACAGTGGGAGGAGGATAGATCAGAAGGCACAGGAATATCTTCATGTGTTTTATGAATGTTGTCAATGTGAACACCTTTCAGAGTAGCAGAGAAAAGGGAATCATCTGTAAAAGAATGACCTGTTGGTATAGAAGGCTTGTATCTTAAAGCCTGTTGGTTGGGGGGCAGAGTACAATTATGAGATACCACCAAGGGAGCCTGAGAGTATAAGTGTTGGGGGGAAATGGAACATTCATTATGTTAATATTTCATAGAATATGTAGCTTGTTCTGCAGAGCAAACTAGAGACATAGTACATCCTCAGATGTTTGGGGTTGCACTCTCAGCAGAGTGGGCAAGAGATTCAGTCCTCTCTCTGATATTGGGCAGTGGTGGGGGGCATGCCAGTTTGGCAGATGCATCAGTCTATGGGCAGGATTACTGCTCCTGATGCAGAACTCCATGCCATATGTATGGGCGTCTTTACTGCGTGTGTGCAGGAAGGTGCTCGTCATGTTGTCTTATTTACTGACTACCTGGCCTTGGCTAGGAGGGCAGTAGACCCTTCTGTTGGCAGCAGGCAGGCTCAGGCCTTGCTCATTTGTTGTTGTCTTGCTAAGTGGCTTGAGGAAGATCCCTCTCACACCTTTGCATTTGTACAGGTCTGCTCCTTGTTGGAGTAGCCATTGTATCACATGGTCCATAAATATGCTGTGGACCCTGCTGCCTAAGAGTTGGTGGGGGCTCATCTCTTCACCACTCTTAACTATTTGCATACAGCTGAGGCTCAGGCTTGTCACAATGAGTGGACTAGGCAGTTCACTTGTTTGAGCTCCTCTGGGAGAGATTTTTTGCACCTCACTGAGAAGAGGGACAAGTGCATGACACCCACATACCTCTCTGGGGGTACTTGGCTTAAGCATCTGCATGATTCTCTGTTCTGTGCATGTGTGTGCAGGATGGTTCTTAATCATGCTCTGATCAGGAAGTTTAGACATCATTTTAATCTCTTCCATGATCATTCTTGCCCTTGTGGGTCCACCTATCAGCAGACCTGCAAGTATGTGTTAACCAAGTGTAGTGACTTTGGCAACCCATGGCACTTTCCTAAGTGCTGGAAGGAGCTGTTGGATTTTTGCAGGGAGAATCCTCATGCATTCTCCTTTGCACATATCTCTGGGGGATAACAATAGCATGGCCACCCTTCAGTGGTTGCTGGGTTCCTTGGGGCTCTTGGCTCTGGAGGGTCTGGTATTAGCTACAGATGGGGGCTGTGCTAGCTTGGTCTTAGTGTGTGAGGTTGGGGGGGGGGGATGGGTGCAGATGTATTACCTGCTTCTCTGTTCACCTTTGGGTGGAGGGAGGGCTTATCTTTTGGTGTAGGCTGCCATGCTCAGTTGAGCTGTGGGGGATTCTCTTTCTGGGTCTTTTGTAGATTACTGTAGATACTTTTTGTATTTGTGACTGGACTGCTATTGTGCACCAGTATACAAATTTATGAATTTTTTTTTTAAAAAAAAAAGATATTGGGCAGTGGTTCTTCTTCATCACTAGACAATTCATATTCAGAGCTATCATTATCACCTTCTATGGCCTTGGTAATAGCTGCTTCAGTAGCTTCAGAATACCAACACTACTAAAGAAATTTCCACTTCTACTCTTAGTCTCTCTACTACTATCTCTCATAGTCTTTCATAAACAATTTGTAGATTTTGAGTGCTGAATACCACTTTTAGAGAAATAATAATAGTAGTACATGGAAAAGGAAGGATGATAGCACCAGTGACTGATGCTGCCTATTCTGGTGCCACTGTTTTAACCAGAGGTGGTTGGCTGAAAAGTCAGCTCCTTTGGACAGGCAGGAGACATTTCATGAGATTTCCCAGAGGACATTGGAGGAGGAGTGCAAGGGTAGGCATGTGCTCAACTGTTGCTGATGAAACCAAAATATCAACAAGGCCTCTGTCATATTTAAGGGGAGGGAGGCATTAGTAGAATGCTAGTTTTGATGGACATTTCTATAGTTTTGACCTGTTATGTAGTTATGTAGTCATCTCTGGTCTTATGCACATGTAACAGTATCCTGGGCTACTAACCCAGGTGTGGACTGCAATTGAGCACTACATAATAAATTTTTGATCTTAAAAAAAAAAGAAAAAAGAGATTTGGAACTTCAATATCAAGAATTCATTTGAGAACATGTTGTGGTGCTTTAGGATCTGTGATCTTCAGTTTGAGTTGATATGCTGGTTGGTGAGTGCTGACTTCTTTCTTTTTCACTGCCTTCTGACTGACTTCCACTTTTTTCCCTCTAGCTTGCTTATCCATCACCTTCCTTCTCTGAGCCCTCATCATAGCAAAACTATCTGCCTTCTCCTCATCAAAAACTCCCACCAACTCTGTCATATCACCCCAAACAAACTTCTCATCCTCAATCTCAATGGCTCTAATATACAACATGAATGCAGATGGTATAGGTAGTACAGCTGGTGCAGTAGACATGTGAGGTGGACAATCATGAGGAGTAGTTGATGAGTGATGTGAGGTGATAGATGAGATAGTGGGCACAGCTGCTGTATCATTTTGTGCATGTCTAAGGTCCACAGCTGCCTTGAGGCCTCCTGGGTGTTGTCCAATGCAGGTTTTATCAGAGTAAGCATAGTACCCATTCAACTGGAGAATGACCCATCCCCATCTCACATACTCTGCTGCTTCAGGGCACATGCTCATGCAGCAGTCAACCCTCTTGCAGAAATAACATGATAGGTCACAAGGTACTGTCATGTGTATATGTGAGTGGTTGGAAAAGGATTGTGGTGACATGGCAGCTGTGTTCATAACTGCTGCTGTGTTTATACTGAATTGAGACAGTGGTAGCTTGTCAGTGAGAGCAGGTGCAATAACAAAAAGTTGTGCATAGGCCAGGGCATATTATTCATTCTTCACATCTAGTTGAAGAAGTTTCTATGTAAGTTCCTTCACCTGATCCTGAACATCCTTTTTCCCTCCCTCTTCAAATCTGACCTTCCTTATTCTAACTTCACCCTCAGATCTCTTTTTTGGTTTCTCTCCCTTACTTTTCTCTGAGCCATCACCCAATTCCAGCTTTTCATTACTACTCAACTCTGCCTTTCTCCCCTTCTTTTCTTTCCTTGTCATCCACACAAATTCCCCCTGTGCTGCTGCTTTCCTCAACACAAACCTCCCAGCTTCCACTGCCTTCTCCATCTCTGGCACCTCTGAGCTTCCATAATTTTCATCTTGAGCTTCTAGACAATCACCAATGGCATAGTGAAGATCACAGAGAATGCTCTTCCAAAAGTATTCATCCCTTTGCTTGTCATTGATGACATTCACTTCAACCAGATCAGCTGCAATAATCCAAAATTTGTGGTAGTAAGTATCAAGATCCTCCTCATCTTCTACATCTTCCTTGGCTGACTGCTTGATGAGCTTGACTAGGTGGGCAACTGTCAGCTTGTTGTCAAGTAGTGTTTTTGAGTAAGCTTTCATTATTTTCTTCCTCAATATACTATAGTCCTGATTATAACCTTCTAACCTCTTCCAAAATGCCTTTGTCTCTTTATTCACATACTTCACCACCATCTTTGCCTTCTCTTTCACTGTCAACCCATTCCTCTCTGCCAACTCCTCAAACTCCTCCAAGAATTTCTTCAAGTCTTTAGGATTTTTTGAATCAAAATCAGGGGCTTGCTTGGTACCAGGAACTGATATCCCTACAATCCCTGCTGGTGTAGTAGGTGATGTCATTGATGTTATATTAATCTCTTCTTGATCTCTTACCACTACCTTCCTCTTTTGAATTGTGGTGTTAGAGTGTCTAGTATATGTCCTGTATGATGTCTACACTGTCTACAAGCAATATTTTTGCAGGCCTTTCTGTTGAAGACTCTGCTATGGCTGACTGCACTAGCAAATTCAACCCTGATGAGTTCAATGCACATGTTGAGGCTGCTGTCCTAAAGATGCTGACCAACAAGAAACAAAAGAAGAGGAAGAGATCCTCTCCTCCTTGACCACCTACTCCTGGGACAGTATTCAGCAATGCTCCTATACCCCCATACAGTGAACTGAAGACTGCTGCTACAATTCTTTCTAATGGCAGTATCATTTCTGTATTGTCTGAGTTTGAGACCACTCCTCGACAATCTATCTGACCTCCTGTCTGGCCTCTCCATTCCAAATTCAAGCTTGACTACTTCAATTTTGAAAGCCCTCATAGGTTCCAACAGGGATCCATCACTGAGCCACATATGGAGATATTTCTACAAGTCTTTAACAAGATTTCCTATTTCTTCAGGTGTGATAATGCACTAGAGGAATTTGTGCCTCAGGCCAAGAAATATGACCATGATTTTGCCAGGCTTATTGCTGTCATAGCAGATGCCTTCCCATTTGACCCCTGGTATTTTCATGCCAGCATGGTCAAGATTAACAGTGTCAGTGAAATATCTGCCACACAACTCATCAAGAGAGCTATGGATCTGGGAGTACTGCCTCTCCCTCCCCCCTCTGTTGCTCCTCACCTACTCCCACTCAGCCTGAATTTCCAATGCAGACTGAGCTACTCCTGCCTATCATCAACAACCCTGTTCTACATGTCAATGCTCCAAACCCTACCTCTTTGCCCAAGGTTGCTCTGCCACAGCCTTCAGCAAAAATCCCTCAGCCTGTCACTCCTAAGCCCCCAGCTAAAACTCAGAAGCCTGCTATAGTCAAGCCTTCATTTGCTGATATGGTCAAATCCTCTAAGCCCAGACCTCTGGCCCAGGCTTCTAGAACACAATGCGCTGATGTGGCCCTAGTCAAACTGGCCCAGGCCTTCCCTACTCTACCCACAGAAAGCATTACAGCTATGCATTGTGCTGCTAATTGTGCATCTGCTATCAAACAAAAGCCAACATCCACTACCACTGGTCCTTCTCACTGGCAGATCCTTGTCCCCATTTCCAATCCTAAGAATGTTGACATTACTTGCCTCATCACTCAAACAAATAATGAGCTCAAGCAATGCAAATGAACACTCCAGCTTGTTGCTAGTTGTATTGCCTATAACAGTCTTTCCCTGGCTACCAACATTGTCCCAAGTGAAGACAATCTTAAGATTGTCTCTCACTTTATTTCCTCTGGCACCAAAACAAAAATTGATGCTCATCTTCCCCATTCTTGAAAATTACAGCTGGGGTATATGAACTCTCAAATTCATCATATTGCTCTAGATGGTTTTGTGTGCTTAAGAAAGATGGCAAAAGCCTCAGATTAGTGCACAGTCTTGAGCCATTGAATAGAGTCACAATTGTGCACTCAGGATTACCACCTGCAACAGAAGAGCTTGCAATGCACTTTGCAGGAAGGGCCTGTAATGGTATCTTGGATTTGTATGTTGGATATGATGAGCACATACTAGCAGAATCATCGCATGACCTCATGACATTTCAAACACCATTTGGTGCTATGTGATTAGTTACCTTACCAATAGGATGGACAAACTCAGTGCCTATTTTTCATCAAGATGTAACTTACATCCTTTGCGAAGAAATACCTGAGTATACATTACCATATATAGATGATGTCCCTATTTGAGGACCAGCTAGTAGATACAAGCATGAGGATGGAACATGTGAGGTTATCCCTACAAACTCAGGAATTAGAAGGTTTGTATAGGAATATCTTAACACTGTTAATTGAATCCTGGTGAGAATGAAACATGCTGGAGGAACCTTCTCTGGACCAAAGACTACTATGATTGCAGATCAAATCACAATTGTAGAGTTTGAGTGTTTATATAAAAAAAGATGTCCTACCACAGATACTATTGGCAAGATCTTATATTGGGGAGCCTGTAAGAACCCTACCAATGTGCACACATTCCTAGGAATAGCAGTACAATGTAGGAATCATATTCCTAACTTTGTCACTATTGCCATGCCATTATACAACATATATAAGAAGAATGTTGTATTTGATTGAGGACCAGAACAAATAGCAGCTCAGAATTGACTCAAGGAACTGATTAAAGAGTGTTTTCATATGTGAAATCCTCAGTTTCCTTATGATCAGCCAATTATCTTAGTAGTAGACACCTCATGGAGAGCTGTGGGATACTACATGTACCAGCAAGACAAGACAGAGCCTAAGAAGATTCATTATATTAAGTTTAACTCAATATTAATGGATGAGAGACAGCAACATTATTCTCAGCCCAAGCACAAGCTATGTGGACTAAGAATGGTGTTAGAAGAAGAAATATATTTGTTATGAGGGTGTAGAAATTTGGTGGTGGAAACTAATGCTAAGTACCTATCAGGAATATTGAACAATCCTGGTAAGATGCCTAATGCTACAATTAACTGTTGGGTTAATTACATCAGAACAAACTTCCAATTTACCTTAATATATAAGAAGGGAAAGATATTCAGTCCTAATGGACTCTCAAGAAGAAAGTGGTATCCAGGAGATCTCATTGAGAGAAGATTCAATGATAGATCTGAAGATGATGGAGAAGATCTTGAAGTCATTAAGGAGAACCCTGATAATGAAGATCTCCTACCTTTAGAAACCTTCATTGATGAGATTGATAACTAAACAGACTACTTCCAAAGTGTATTGAAAGATATGTCTGAGTTTTAATTAGAATTAGATGCCACAACTCATTTATTCAAGTTAGAACAACAAGAACATCATCAAATTAGTGTGTACATGGACTGCCCAAGGACTGTAAAACAGTTCTTAGAAGATATAGAAGAACTAGAAACTAGCATGTGCAGTTATCAGAGCAAAGAAGAGAATGCACAATAGGATGGAGGTAGAAGATCTTCTGACATTCTTGAGCAAGAAAGATGTCTCAAGAAAATCAGAGAATGGTTAACTACCAATCCTAAACCAACCAGTTACAAGAAGCTGGATCCTGAAAAGGCAAAGTTTCTTTGAGCTGTATCTTACTTCTGGCTTGATGATGATGGAAAAATGTATAAGCATAGAGTAGCAGATAAACAACCTCAGCTAGTGATAGAATCTGAACATTGCATGTCAATCATGAAAGAATGTTACAATAGATTAGGCCATAGAGGAATTTATGCAACTACTCAAATGGTAAGCCATAGATTCTGGTGGCCTAGTCTTGTAGTTGACATAGCATGGTATGTTTGGACCTGTCATCTATGTCAGATTAGACAGAAGAAAGTGCTTGAAATGTCATCAGTAGTAACGCATACTCCATCATTATTCCAAGTCCTACATGCAGATACAGTACATATTTCACCACCATCAAATAGATGTAGCTATGTTGTGCATGGAAGATGTGGATTATCTTCATAGATGGAAGCATGTGTGCTTAGGAAAGAAAATGCACAAACTATAGGAGAATGGCTTTTTGAAGATATTGTGTGCAGATGGGGTTCACTTGTTAAAATAGTCACAGATAATGGTGGATTGTTCAAGAAAGCTTTTTTTTTTTTTTTTAATTCAACAATTTATAATGTGGCAAAGGAGGCTAAGACCACATCCCACTAACTACAATTACAGAGTACCCTAATATTCCAAGGCATACCTAACCTAGACCACAGGAAGTAGTAGCAGGAAAATAAATGAAAAGAAAAAGAAATTTATAATATACAGGAGAGTCAGAAAGCATGCAGTGTCAACACTAAACTCATTGAAGAGGCCCTGTGAGCAAATGACCAAAGGCACCAACTGTTCAGCATGTTGTCCCAAAAACCAGGCAGCATCAAATCAATGATGCCAGAACTTGTATTTGCAATCATTAGCCACATGTTTACCTTGGCAATTCAAACAGATAGGGATGTGCAAGCACAGTTTGCCCACAGCAGTAGGAGGGATAGGAGGGTCAGCCTTGGAGTTGCCCTTGCAGCAGCTGGCATATTCCCAATGATGTTTCTTTGAGTGTGGCCCAGAGCAGCATGGGCAGCAGATTGCCTCTGTCTTGCAAGAGTTTGTGGGGTGGCCCCAGCACCAGCACTGTTGGCAGAGGAGGACTCTGGGTTGGGCCTTTGCAGGCCAGATGACACACTAGGCATTGCTGATAGTAAGGAATTGACTGTTGAGCTTCTTGGCAGTAGCTCCAGACTGAGAGTCCCAGACATTGAACCATACAGTGGTGGTGTCTGAGTGTTGAGAGTTGCACATAATGTGCAGTTGAGCAGTAAGCCTGATAGATAGCTCTGAAGCCACAAAAAAAGCTTGAGTGATCTCTTCTTTGGTCACAGACAAAGGAACATTGAGAATCTTAAGATAAGATCTTGACTTAGGGAGATGTGCTGAAACTGGAACTCTGGTGCTAGCAGAGATGAATTTGGAGACAATGTTGATGTCTTCCTCATCCAGAACAATATTGGTGGCCAACAACAGGCCAGAGTAAGCAACACATGTGTTCAAGACTTGAGCATAGCAGCCAAGGCATTTCAACTCCTGGTTAACCTGGAGCGTGACTTTGACAACATCAACCTGATGAGGGTTGGTGAGAGAGATAATAATCTGGCACCTGGTAGGGCCAGTCATGGTAGAGGAAGGCCTGTACTTAGCAAGCACAATGTCAGAGGTGGCAGCACAATGAATGGCAGTGATGTGCTCAGGGAATAGGGCAGGGAAGACCTGGGCCAGTTCAACCAAGGTCATGTTATCATGGGGTGGGGGTCTAGATATGGGTCTAGCCTTGAGTACATCAGCAAATGAGTGGTGAGGCTTGTCTGCAGCTGGCTTCTTTGTTTCAGGAACCAGCTTCTTTGTCACTGGCTGAGGAATTTTTGCTGTACCCTTGTCCTTGGGCATAGGGTTAACAACAGGCACTGTAGTAGGTGGTGTGGCTAGAGTGGGTGGGTGGGCAGCAATAGAAGGAATGTGTTTGATAGCCTGCTTGAAAATTTGAGTAGCAGTGACAATGTTGCCACCATCACCACCAATGGTGAGATGTACATTGTCAAAAGACATATAGGGGAATGGGAAAGCATTGAGCAATAGAGTGACTAACTTTGCATAGTAGAGATGCCAATTGACCCCAGAGTGGGAGACCATCTCATGGAATGCTTCTGGTGCATTGTCAGCTTTGAACCATGACCAGATGCAGCAGAGATCATTGAAAATTATCTGCCCATCCTCATTGGAGACCTGTAATGGGTCAAGTGATGCTAATTTTTCAGCATTGTAAGACATGAGAGTGTTTCTTGGCATGTTGAATATGATGTTCACAAAGAGTGTGGCTTCAGGTGGAACATGAACTCCCTTGTTGGGGGTTACAGGTGGAATGGGGGCACCAAAAACAGTGCTGGGAGTAGCAGGTTTGGGAGATGAAATGACCTTCCTCTTCTTGTGATGTTTGCCAGTGGGCATTTTCATAACAGCCTCAGCAATACAGGCATTGAACTTGTTAGGATTGAATTTGCTAACCAACTCATCCATAGCAGCTTCCTCAATAGAAAGACCAGCAAAAAGATTTGTAGATAACATATCAGACATCATACAGAGTGTAGACTAATCTCCTAGACCAGCGACCCAAAAAGGGAAGGTGGTGGTAAGAGATCAAGGAGAGGTGTGCTGTTCAAGAAAGCAGTAGCCTGGCTCAAAGAGAAGTATGGAATTAGAGGAGTAGCTATCTCCCCATATAACTCTCAAGCCAACAGTGTAGTTGAACAACCTCACTGAGACCTTAGACAAATGTTGTACAAGGCCATGGGAGAGACATCAAGAAGTAGTTCTGGAACTTACATCACGTTATGTGGGCTGACAGAATTACAGTATGAAAGGGTACAGGGTGTTCCCCTTATTTTCTTGTAACAGGAGCTCATCCTACAATCCCTCTTAATGTTATTAAAGCTATCTGGCTAGTAAAATATCCAGATAGATTTATTTCAACAACTGAACTAGTTGGACTAAGAGCACAAGCACTTGCTAAACATGCTGTACATGTAGAGGAAATGTGCACACACATTAGCACAGAGAAAATACAAAGGACTATATGTCTAGAAGAAGAAATAAAGCATAAGATAATGTCTAATAAAGTGAAACCAGGAGATCTTGTCTTGGTCAAAAATTCATCTATTGAGAAGTTTGCAGATAGCAAGATGAAGGCTAGGTACCTTGGACCAATAGTAGTCATACAAAGGTATTGAGGGGGAGCTTTCCTATTGGCAGAACTTGATGGATCAATTTGGATCAATAAGGTTGCAGCCTTCAGGGTAGTGCTATATCTGGCATGTGTGTGGATTAGATTCAGCACACACATCCAGGAAGCACTAGATGTAATTCCCAAATGGTTAGAAAGGCAGTGCAATGCAGATGAGAGCTTACCTGGAGACTCAATTGAAGACTTAGAAGAGATCTACATAGTTGAGGCATCAAAGGATTCAGATTAAAAATAAAATGCTATATGAACTAAGTAGTGTAAGAAAACTATCTATACCCTTTGCACTTGGCTGAGAACAAATGAATATGAGAGCACAAAGCTAGTTAAGGAGTTTAGGATCATAGATGTGGGTAATACAGTCATGAATAGCTACAGCAGTGTGGTAACAACAGATGTGGAGCTCCATATTGCAACTGGCCTCTACTAAGTTAGTGGTAGCAGTGGCATAGATGAACTGAAGGACCTTGGGAGGCAAAGAATACAGAACAGAGTCCTGCATCTCCAATGCCTTCACATAGAGTCCTCCTGTAGTAGTCTGAATTTGCTTGGCTAATATTCAGACCATCAGAATAAAGAATAACTAGAAGCAATTAGAATGACATACCATCTTCTCCCAGCATCATAGAGAACATGGTAGCCTTGGGGGGAGTAGTAGAGAGCTGCACAGTGAGTCAGTAAGCCTTACTCAAAATGCCCATGTTAGAGACACAGGCATAAGGGATACCTACAGTGCTAGCATGTGCTCCAGCTGGTAAGACCTTTGAGAAGCAGGTTAGTCAGAGAACATCCTCATGACATCAAATTCAGTGAATCCACATCATTCAGAGAGGGCTCACTATAACGATGAAATAAAAGAGAAGGTATCTGAGAAGAGCCCTCCATAGTATCATGTTAAGCAGGAGAGGGAGTGTCAGAGTTGTTGGTGACAGTCTGGAGCTGAGGAGCTCCCTTATCATTGACTTGCATCACCTGCACATGATAGAAATAAAAAAAAAAAAAAGAAATCAGAAAGATAATTGATTCTAGGACTGACTAGGACTTACTATTTGAGGTGAGATAGTGTGCTCAGTAGACTTTCCAGCATGAGGTGCAATGACCTGAACTTTGACTTCAGAGTCAGAGCTCTCCACAGTTTCAGGAGACACTACAGCTTTAGCATGGTGACACTGGAGAGGGACAAGGTGTCAGTCAAGAATATATTAAGACAACAAAATAGAAAAAAATGTTACCTTCTTCACAGAAGGAGCAGCAGATTTAGTAGAAGACTGGTCCTGGTCACCAGCAGCATCATTATTGGCCTTAGCCTTGACACAACCATGTTGTGTAATAATTTGATGAAGTTGAGTATAGATTGGAGACATGACATAGTCCTTGTCTGCCTTGTTCTGGAAAAACTTGAAGGTCTTATGTGTGCATGTAACTAACTTGAGATGTTCAGGTTTGTTGAACACAGCAGCATCAGAGGTCAAACATGCAAGGAAAGTCTCCTAAAAATAATATAAAGGTGCAGCATGATCAGAGATAACTTCACAATGTATAGAATAAAAATACATACAGCTGGCTCTATGACAGCCTCAAGAGCCTTAAGGACAGAGGCAATGTTGGACTCCTTGTGACCAAGACATCCCAGATAATGATGGAAAGTACTAATGGCATCATCAAGATTGGTGTAAGCTTGAGTAGTAGCATTGGTCATAGTGTGAGAAGTAATAGAAGCAGAGATAGAAGAATCTAGTTTGAGAGATTGTTAGAAATGTTCACAAAACTGGTGAGGATAAGTGGACATAACATGATTTATATATCCTCAACCTTGGCTAGACATGCTGCACAACTGTCCAGGATGCATAACTGAGCCTTACTCAGGAATATAAACAAGTTTGTGCAACCTCACAGACTAGACAGAAGTAATATATATATGAGCAAGAATTTAATTCAGGGAAGGAAGATGACAAACTTCTATTTGAAAAGATATAGCAGAGAGAGCTCTAGCTGGCTGTTAAGTTCCAGATGGGAATGAGAGGAAATAGATGTGGAAGAGTCGGAATATATCAGAAATGATCTACATAGAAACAGAGGCAGAGGCAGAGGCATGAGATTGGAAAGAGTTGGGAATGGACCTTGGCTTCAGCTTATGTGCTGCACTGTTCCACTGCTGATGGTCCAATTTAGGAACATGGACAGAAAGGGACTTAGAGGGAATCAAGGGGATGAATAGTTTAAAGTTGGAATAATCAGAAATGTTGAACTAAGTTGATTATCAGACTGGAGAATATATAACTGTAATCTGCTACTTATATACCTATGGTAAATATCAGAAAGTGATAAACAAAAGGTGGAATCAATGGAAAAGCTACACAATGTGATGGACATGTGATGAAGACAACAAGAATGTAGGAGAGATCTATAAAGAGCAAGTATATGGAAAGAGATGGGCAGTGACAAGTGAAATATGAATGAAATCATAAAATGGCAGGCATAGTATAAAAGGAAATATGAAGGATAAAGCAGAAACATTGGTATTGAGTGGAAAAGGCATAAAAGGAAAAATAGTAACTAATAATTGGTGGGAATAAGAGGTGAGTGGAAGTGAAGAGGAGTGAATTGGAAAGGTGCAGAAGTATATGGAAATATTCAGAAACAAATAATATACAAAGGGAATGATAAGGTATAAAACAGTAAAAATAGAAAGGGAGACCAGCAGCAATAATTGGTAATAGTCAGGATTGATCTGAAAACATATGAGTTGTAACAGTGGCATAGGTTCAAAGGAATAATTTGTGAGTTTGCTCCACTGAGTTAGAACAAAAAAATGGCACTGTCACTAAAGCTCATGCCATAGGCAAGCAATCTTTAGTGAGGGGGAGAGTATATCCAAAATTATGGGAAAACCAAGGGAAATAACTCTGAAAAGTAAAATGGAATACACTCTAGTGCAGCACTATTAATTTTCATGAAATGATTGCTCCACCTTATGGATTGTGAAGCTTATGGTATTACAGCTTAGGATTGCCCAATGTGTCACTCAGAGTCATGCCAAGAAATACTTTATCACATTCAGAGAAAATACAAAATACATGAAAGGGTAACATATGCTAGAAAAATGAAAGCTATAGAAATATGACCCCTCTCTCATTTAGAGGGCTAGCTATGTGTACCTAAGTCCAAGAACAAAAGAAAAAGGAAAGTATGATGAAAGGCATCCAAGAAAGTTGATGAGACTAGAACAAATAGAATAATAGAGTCAGAATACAAAATTTGAGAAAAGAACAAAGAGACTTACTGTTGCAATCAATTGTTTTGCTTCCTTTTCCTCCCAGTAGAGCTGTACAGCCTGATTGGGTTTGTTGTGTTGATGGGAGGAGCAGAGGCAGGAATGTTGACAACAGTGGAAGAAATGTTGATGGTGAGAGGAGGGTCTCCCAACATAGCTTGAGTGCTAGCAGTATGATGACAATTAGACTGACAGGAAGATTGATGAGAAAAACAAGTTGAGGGGCCTGGAGATGGCATGTGCAAGGCAACAGCAGTGTTACAAGTTGAGGTAGTACTCTTTCTAGGAGTAACAGGGGATGGCCTCTTGATATCCTTCAGGACAGAATCAATGGAAGTCCCAGCAGCCTCCTTATGAGCAAGCCATATCTCAGGAACAGAGAGCTCAGGCCACTCTTCTTCAGGAAGGCCATGAAGCTATTCTATGACATGGAGGACACAGCTAATAGATTTGAAGGTACATGTAGAGCTGTCAGCTGCACTGTTGGAGTAATACTTGAGCAAATCTTCACAGGCATCAAAAACTTGATTAACATCATCAGTTGTTGTGGTGAGGCCAGACTGTTGCCAGTAGGAGAAGTCAGTCCCATGATATGTTTTAGCACAGAGGAGGTCCTGTGCAAACTCAACTATCTGCCCAATAAAACCAGCAATGGTGAGCTCATAGGACATCTGGGTGGCAACAACTTGGGACCAAGTGATAGAAGCCTGGTGAAGACATGCACTCATATCTATTAAGTCAGAACAAAAGGAATTAGAAATATCAATAACAGAAGTAGAAAAACCACTTACACATACCAGATGAGACTGAAGCAACATAAATTAACTCAGCAAGGGACTGTTGCATAAAAGGATGGACACAATGATTGCAAAACAGTGTCTTCCCTGAAGTGCACTGCTTGCACTTGACAAGTTTGACTTGGTTCTTGAGTTCTAGCATGGAGCCAGAAAGTAGTGTTTGGATGGTGTGATCAGGGGAAGCCCCCAGACCACACTCCTTAAAGCCACAAAGACAGTTAAGGCAGTTGAGGCCCATGGGGATGTCATCCTATAAAGGATTAAAAAGAGCCAAATAGTAGAGAAAAGAATAATACATACATCAATGAGAGGCAGTGTAAACATCTGCTTGGTAGCAGAAAAGAGTATGCCCTGGGATAATGATGCAGCAGCTCTGAACTTGGCAGCTTGAGAGTCTGAAAATGAAGGGACAGGTAAGGCATCTGAATAGAGTAGCAGATACTGTAATGACTTACATGGTTTCTTGGTGTCACACATTGCCTGGCCTTGGGACTTAGTATATTTGTTGGAGCTATCCTCACATGCAGACTTGGCAGAAGGTCCCTTGGCAGATGGAGAGAGTTGATGCTTGCATGAACTTGGAGTATCAAGAGCTGTGACATTAACCTCAGAGTCAGGAGAAGGCACATAATCAAAGTCAAGAGGGTTATCATGGATGGGAGCAGGTTGACAGCCCTTCTCCTTTGAGGTAGTAACTGTAGGAGTCATTTCAAATGGTTGTACATGGCCAGGGAGAGCTTGACTAGTCTCTGTCAAAGATGAGACAAACCTGACATCAGAAATATAATCAGAAGAGAAATATAGAACAAATGTATGCACTTGGATCATATATAGTAGAAAATGGAAGTTCTGGAGGAGGGGGCATGTCCCTCAGAATGAATGGTGCACCTCCAGCAGGAGATAGATTCTGAGTCATTGACAGCATGTGACCACTTGTACACAGTTGATCAGATGAGATTGATTGATGAAGAGGTGTTGCACCAGGCAGATTTCAAACAGAAAATGCTGGTGAGGCGCCAGACAATGGCAAAGGCTGGTGAAGTTGGAAGGCCTAAAAATGTCAGAACAATAAAATTAAGAAAAGAAATAAGATAGAAAAAAATAATACCCACTTGGCACAATGTTAGCCCATGGCAAGCCAGCAGGAGACAATGGTTGCAGAGAGGCCATCTGCCTCTGCAGGTCTTGTATCTAGATGTTCAGACACATACAGTCAAGCAGGTGAGGGTCAGAAGTGCACAGGAGCTCAAGTAACTCTGTGTCAGAAGCATTCTGAGAAGCAGATAGTGGGAATAATCCATGTGTTGAAAAGAAGTTGGGGACAGTCAGAAAAGTACCAGGAAGGCCTCACTTTATAGATCAGAGAGTGGCTATGTTCATGCAGCTTGTGACCAACATGCATTGACACTTCTCAATGAAAGTGAAAGTTCATCTTCTATCAGCATGAGCTGATTCCCAAGCATCACTTCTTTAGTAGCAGAAATCAGTAATCAGAAGAACAACTTCTGATACTGTGAGAATAATTTATCCTTTAACTACTACAGCAGGTCAGCACAAGAACTTATGTTGTGATGACAAGAAGTTCAGAAGCAGACAGCAAGAAGTTAGAATAATAATTAAAGTTTAAGAAGTTGATCTCATCACTTCTTAAGGGAAGTCTGGCATCTAAGAAGTTAGAAGCCAGGCTAGATTGATCAGATAAGAGATAAGCTGTGGGAATTAAACTTTGGGCATGAGACACCACAAGGCAAAGAAGCATCTACCTTGCTGGTAATACTTCAGGCATGAGGTAGCTAAGAGACTCCTCGAGGCATAGGGTCACTTGATCCATGTAGGAAGCCTTGCACATAGACACTTGGTCAGAGCAGCAGAAGAGAGATCAAAGGCAAATCCTAAAAAAAAAAAAAAAAGGGGAGTCATGACTCATCTAGAAACAAGATGCTTCTATAGGCAGAATGATTAATGACATCATTCAGCAGAAGGGTACAGAGGGTCAATAACCATGCAGCAATCACTGAGCATTATAGCAGAGAGACTGAGGACAGTTGTTTATAGTGAGGGGGAGATGTTATGGCATATTTTCAATTAGCCTTAAAAGGCATAACTACAGTGTAAAGTAACACTGTATGCCAAATGACAGTAGTATTCAATGATACTTCTAAGTAATACAGACCATGTAACACCAGTGTGTGTACTTTGCAAAACAATTGTATCCCTTAGGAGTCTATACACATGCAGTGTTAATGATTTTGAGAACACATATACAATAAAACTGAATGTGTATCTTGAACCAACAATCACAGGTAGTGGTGGCTATGGAATGGCATC